>JAOBRG010113105.1:0-19640 GCA_027574985.1 Umimayanthus nakama | reverse complement strand
GTGTGAGGCCTCAAAGGTGTTCAGAATTGAATAGGTTTGTTGATAAACATTACGTCACATGAAACTCGCCTATATACTTCCCTTAAATACCGCTTTCCGCTCATCATGATAATTTTAAAATTGCATGTATTAGTGTACCTATATGGAAAGTGGTGACTTCCTGACGTCACCAGGTTCAGTTAATGCCTTCTCGTAAAACCAAAACTCCTCCTCTAAATTATAGAAAGCCCCAAGCATAAGATTTTTACAAATAAGGGGGCTATTAGATTTCTTATATATAGCATGCCGTTATTTTTGTCCTAATTCACTATGGTATCGCAAGTTTTGCAACAACGAATTGCTCAACTTTTTTAGTTTTGTTTCTAATTTAGTTGGCTCATTTGAAAGAACGGTTAAGTTGATAATTTCAAATCGATGAAATCGTGTTTGTAAGCATCAAAATGTGTTTTTTTTACCTCCTGTTCAGTTGATCTTTGCCTCCGACCCACACTCATCTTGCTGCAGATATATTTCAGAAATTATCGATAACTAGTAAATAACGTTCTGCAACTGTTGTATGGAGGCCTCTGCCGGTAGAAAATCCGAAGAACATAAAGCAGCTGCGACGGCCTGGTTAAACTCACATCATTTAGTGTCTTGTTCTCCCTCTTTCAATTGAAGCAGGAATTTGGTCAAGCTAAATATAGTTGGTAACGTAGGAAAACAACATTTTTCAACGTTCCTCTTCCAGGGTGAGGAAAGCGAAGATGGCGCTCCGCAGACGGATGAAGACGGTGATGAAAAGCTCAAGCAGAAAATCACATTTGGTGATCAAGAGAACGAGACTGTAAAAGATGAAGCACAGCCCAGTTAGGGGAGACCGTTTACAGCGTCGTTGAGCGTTCTTCTTTAGCTGACACGCCCAGCTACCATACAGTGGCAGCCGACATTCCTCGTCACTAGGAGAATAAATTTTTCTATTGAAAACTACTAAGACAGTGTAGCTGACAGTTATTCTTGTATCACGACTCAAGTTACCGTGGTATTTTTCTAAATAGGGGGCGTCGCTGCAATGTCGTTACCCAGTGTATATAGAGAAATGATTACCGAAGATTTAAAACAGTTCCAGTTAACGACTGATAGTTTAGTCTAGCGTTGATTTTACCTTATTTCCTGATTAAAACAACACACGTTTTGTACTGCCTGTGCAATCTTTTCAGCGCTGGTTGTACCATGCGAGGGGCGCACCATTTGACTTTTGAGGAGGGTTGGTATGGAGGGGGATATTGGCAGATCTAGTCAAAACAAGAATTTCTTCCCAACCGAATAACAAGGCAAAAAAAATTTACCAGTCGAAAAGCGGTGCATGTATAGAGTTTAGAGCTTATCGTGTTTTAAATATGTTTCCTACCTTGAAGGTGTTGAACGATTGTTTTTCAAAATCTTCTGACACGCCCGTTCATTTCATAAGTTAAATGGTCCGCTCCTAAGCGAATATTGTCAGTGTCGGTAGCGCGTTTTTGCTTACATCGTCCAGTTTTAGCCGGATACAGCTTAATTTTAAACTTGTTTAGAATCATATATCAGCCCAAGTGAGATTTTTATAGATTGTACCCTTTAACTATGCTTCAGGGTTTGTACTGAGTTGCGGTCTGTTGCGGAGAAACACCAAGTTTAATACAAGAAACCTATACCGGGTTAGTTTACTCTAATATTTAATCCAGAGTAAATCAGAAACTCCGCTCAGTTTACCGTACAAAAAGTTTTATTTCCATGTTTTTAGACCTTTTCGACTTTTAGCCAATTTTCGTGCTTGTACTTCGTTATATATTGTGAAAAACGCAATTCGATAATAGTTTTTTCAAATCAAGAACAAAATGTGCTCAAAACTTGGCCATGGAAAAATGCAAACGTTCATTCATGGTAAGCTGGGAGCAGTCTTTCTGTTCCTCAGAATCAGCCGAGGAAATACAAAAATCGAGTGGCGCGCGAGTCGGCGAGAGACTGCTAGCCGAAAGGATTGCGGGCTAGCAGTTTCTCGTCGACTCGCTCAGGCTCGAAAACTCACCTCTCCCTCATTTGTGTCGGAGGAACAGAAATAGACTGCTCCGCAGTCTGCATTCATGCAAAACGTCCTGGGAAACCATGGAATCATTTCGGGTAGTTGTTTACGAAGTCTGATCAAAGATTAAGTCAGACTTTAATATTTTGCACGGAATAACATATTTACTACTGACACATTTCTTCTCACTGCACCACAAACAACTTTTGTTGGGACTCTTTCGTGATGTCAAAAATACTTCCATTTTAACTAACAACAATTACCCCAAAGATAAGAATAGAACAAAAATAAGATAACTTTTAAATAACAATCTGTAACTATTTTCAACGCTATTTTTACAAACGCTTCGTATTTCATGTACAACACTCACTGATCAAGAGTCGAGAGTGAAGGTGTATGAGCGATTCACTAGTAACGCTCTTCTGGCTTCTTTGACTGTTAATAAATCGTTCATTGGAGTTTGACCGTCAGTTAACTCAGCTATGTGGGAAAACACGGAATGGCGTTTTAATTAGCAGGGTGTGCGAGTGACTTGGTATGAAATACACAGTTTTGTTATTTGGGAAGTTTACGAGTTTTCGCGATATTTTTTTTGGAGTTTGAAAGTTTTAGCTGATATTTTTTTGGCTTTTTTTCCGTTTCAGTTTTGGGCTGGAGGCTATTAGTAACCAGCTGATCTGAGTCTCTGGAATTAGCCAATCAGGGACGAGGACGTCTGCAAAACTGTATATCATGCCGTTGCAGGCCTCATCTGAGAAACAAGGCACAAAAAAAACTTGTGCATTTAGTGATTTACTCTTCAGTGTTTAAAAGATTTAATCTTCTTTCCATAAGTTCCTTAAGTTTGACTCCTTAGTCCAAAGTACTGCTTTAAGAGCAGGCTTAACGATACACAATTTTGCAGATGACGTCACAGGGTGAGATCAGCTGGAAGGGACTCCTGTTTTGAACAAGCTTAATTCTGAGAATAGCTTTAGTGCGCAGTGTTTGGTCATTTGGGGTTTTGAACTAAAGCTTTGTTTTGAACAGTCGAACAAAAACACTGGTTGAACAGTTAAATTGAAAACTGGTAAAATTCAGAAAGATTGAAATTTGTTCAATTTGAGCCAGTTTTTGTAAAACTCGCCCCAGGCTCCCTTCGGAAAATCACAAAAAACGCTTATTTCAGTGATATTTGAACAACATCTCCTAGACAAACTAGGTTTGATTAGCTGTAGCTCTGAAACGAGGTCGCCCCCCCCCCCTTTTATTAGGTCTTTTGGATATGTGATAGACAATGTTTTGACAATTTTGAAAAAAATCTGTCGAACCTTTTTCAGGGGAATGACCTTAAGGCAGCAACTAAAAGAATAGTGTTTCTTGAAATAGTGACTAAAAACCAAAGGTTTAGAAATCTAATCTAAAATGCGGGAACGTGGAAAAGCTTTTAGTAGAAATTCTGGTCCTAGTCTGTTTCGAAAGGCATTTTTTCATCCCGAGGTACTATTATTAATTCCTGGGGACCCTTTTCACATATTTTAGAGATGGGTGGTTCAAGTGACTTTTTTGGGTCTGAAATTTTGGCCCAAACAGATTTCTTTGGTCTATGAAGACGTCATGATTTTTTAGGTCGCAAAAAAAGCAGGGACATCTTGGGGTGGCGAAAAAAAGGAATAGGAAATTTTTTTGCGCATGCTAAAATAGGTAGTAATTTTTATGATAGACAAATTCTGAAGTCGCTAGCTTTATGAGTATAACATGTGAACCTCTATCGGACACCCCACCCGTCATTAAAATTTGTAAGTGAGGCCCCAGGGTGTTCATTTCTTTGTCATTTTTCTTCACTCCAGTCTTGGGGCAGTTTTACTTTTAGCTCCTCGCTGCGTCCCAAAACAGGGAAAAATGGTTTCCCGGAGTGGAGTAAAGAGTGGATAACTTTATCCAGCAGATAAAATCCATATCGCGTGGATAAAATTGACAGATTCTTAATCTTGGTTAAACAACGAGCAATTTTTAGCCACCTGATAGGGATTTATTCACTGGTTGGTTAGGTTATCTACTATTCGTACAACCGTGCACTGGACTAAATATGTTTTTATTGCAATCACAAGTACATTTACATGTAATGAACCAACAACGGTCAAATTATTTCATAAACATTTTCTACTGTATAAGGAAAGTACATTTGTGCAAAACAATTTAGGAAACTCTCCATCGATGTCTTTAACTCCTTTTAATGTATTAATCTGTATACAAATCATGTATAAACACACCGAGTCAAGAGTTGACGAGTCATTCGAGAAGCAAAATTTACCTTCGCGATCCAAACCAACATGACCAAGCAGACAATGCCAGATATTACACTTTTCTTGGTTGGAGTAAAGACAGGACAAGTTTCTAACGGCTTTAAGTTTCAAACGTTTTAAATAGTTCTAAATACTTTTAGTTTGGTATATGGTGGTAACTGGACTGAGTGGAATGCAATAGACCATTTTTCTAATGCAATTTTTAGCTAGGTCCATTCCCTTGTGGGGGCTAAAAGTCATTACTCAGTCCAGTTTTGGCTCATTAGTTCAATGAAAACATTGCTTTTAGCCCTCACGAAGGAATTGATCAAGCAAAAAATTGGGCAAGGAAGATGGTCTGTTCAGTCCAAAATATGAGCGCGATTACAAAATCGAACGAACGCGCAACAGCCTATGCAGTTATCACCGTTATTAGCAACCAATCAGAAAATGCAAAGGTTTCAAAATGGTTTACTTAATTTGGCGCTCGCGTTTAATCAGATTGATCTCCTATGCGTTTAAAATTGGACCTAAAAGGACAAATGTGAAACCGTACTGATGTGTTTTTCGGTTTTCATATTGCACGAAAGAAAATGTTCTTTAATTAACTTAAGGTGGCTCGAAATAGTTTCTTGGCGCGCGCGGCCTAGGCCGCTGAACACTGCCACTCAATCACAGCCGATGGACGCAACAATCGAATTCAAATGGGATATGTTGCGTGTCCTCGCGCGCACGTACCATGCTCACGCATGCGCAAATGACGATCTTGTACCCTCGAAATTTGGATTTCGGTCAAAAATATCTCTGAAAGTTGACGGTGAAAATTTTTTAAAATTTCGCACAGTGTTAAGGAACGGACGGAAGTTTCTTTTCTGATCGAAAGAAAAAAATACTGTAAGAAGCAAACAGCATGAACGGGAAAATCGCATGAATTACAATTTCTTACAGAGTGTTTTGAAAATTGGCAGCTTGGTAGTTTTTAATGTTGAAAACAATTTTTGAAAACTTAAAAAATTCACCGTTAAAATTTTACAGAAAGTAGGTTTTTCTGTTTTTAAGGTAGTTGACTAGAACTCTTGCTACGCTACCGTAGTAACACTTCATTACTATAAAGTATCATAAATAAAATGAGAAGGAAATGTGCAAATATTTGATGGTCATGTTTCTACCATAAAGGCAGTAATAATGCAAATAAAGTTAAACCGTTTTCTTGATAAAAAAGCTCTCAAAAACTATTTCGAGCCACCTTAATCTCGACGGAGTAGTCTTGGCTCGAGGTTCGTTCTTAGCATGCTTGTGTTCTTAACTTTTGGCTGTTTTCGGTCTCAAAATTCTGACAAAAAGGTTTTCATACAGACAAAGTATAGTACAATAGTTATATTTACATCAGTGTATTTATAGATAATATATAAATTTCATTTAGTACACTAAGGGTTGTATATCTGTTCGACATAATTTTGGTCGGGAAATACATTTTGTTCAAAACAGTGAAATTCCACAAGCAGATTGAGAGATTTTCCTTACGAAAGTAGAAGTGCGCACTAGTAACAAGTAAACAACTATCGCCACAAAACAGGCAAAAAACCACAATTCTCTAGTTTTTATAACGTTTTTAACGTAACAAAAAGAAATTTTAAAAGTTTCAATAGCAAGAAATGAAATGCTTTTGAAGATAACCTCAGAATTAACAAAAGCTCTTAATGTTAATGATTGATTTTTGACTCCTCTTATTTTAGAAATATAAATATATTTTTATCAGAGGTGTCGATTTGGAGGGGGAAGAAGGGGGGGGGGGGGGCGGACGATGAACCCGATTTTGAATCCTAGGTGGTAGCCGAACTCCGCTCTCCTCATGTCTGAAAATACTGAACTTAATTCCAGTACAAAATCCCGGTGTCACCATGTTTTTCCAAGGAAAGGTAAAGAAAAACCTTTTCATAAGCTTTGACTACGAGGAGCAAAAAGCACTGGCAGTTGAAAAGTGGCGAAAATACGTCTCCGGCCATAATCACATTGACAAAGAAGTAACTTCGTTTGCAGTAAATAATCGCAGTTCAGTGAACTTCATGACTCGGCGTGGTGTAGACAAGGCTGTTAATGTTAGTCAATGATTCGTTCTCTTCCTTGATGCTCACATTCGTCAAGTCCATCAGCGCTGACCTGTGACTCTATACAAGGGAAGGACAAATATAAAGTTTAGCAAAACCTCCAATTAGTAAAAATTGCGCAACACGGTCACGTCCTTGTTCAGAGTTCAAAGAATACGGGAAGGATCAAGGTCCGCGGATGGGGAAGGGGCTGGGGGGGGGAGGGCTTCGATTCAGCCGCACCACATTTATGAAAATCATAAAGAGGTAGTGAGAAAAAAGTGTTTTCAGCCCCACTGACCACTTTGAGTCACTTGTCAGCTCCACCCTTTTCAAAGTAGCTCCACGGTCCCGTGGTCCAGTCCTGAAAGTTACCAAATGACACTAGCCCCTGGTTACATGGGGAAAAACAGCCCGCCTGACCAAGATATCTTAGCTCGGTGGGTGTCGAGATTTCTCGTGTTCACATGCGAAACTGTCAGCTCGCCTGACCGGGCCAGCGCTTGGCAGTACAGATTCGAAGCTAAAATTAGCTCGCCTGGCCGAGAAAATAAATAATAATAACATTAAATAAAAGCTTTTACCGTGCATACATCGTGTCCTAAGCGCCTTACAATTCCTTAAAAGTATAAATATAATAAAAACGTAAATATAAAGATATAAAAAAACAACTCGGGTGTCAAGAGTTTACATGGTAAAAACGTAGCATGGTGAAGCGGGTGCCCTGACTCCTGGCCCAGATAGCCTGTCTGACCGAGATACCTCAGCTTGGCGGGTTCCCCCTCTCTAGACAATGTCAACGTTGCGTTTACATGTGAACCGAGATACCCCTGCAAGCCGGGTGCCCTGGCTCCTGGTCCAGATAGCCCGCCTGACCGAGATACCTCAGCTTAGCGGGTGCCCTTCTCTAGTCAATGTCAACGTTGCGTTTACATGTGAACCGAGATACCCCTGCAAGCCGGGTGCCCGGCTCTAACTTATTCGAAGTTTTGTTATGTAGTATATTGCTTTAAGCCTCCTCTTCACCTTTTTAGCCGTCAATTGATTAATTGAATGTTCAAGGTGGTAATTTCAGTGACTGTAATTGCCCTAACTCATACCCAATTTTATCACTCTTCGGTCCTATTGGCAAAATATCGCGTATAGCCGGTTTTCTTGTGACTATATGAGAAATGGTTTCTTTGTTTGCAAAAGAGCGATCTAAGCTGAAACCCTAACCCCCGCACGGCCGCCCCCCCTCCCCCCCAATTTATCCTTATATTGCTCTCTCTGCGTTGAGAAGGCGTGATCCAGGTGTTAAGTAATTAAATGCAGCACAAATCGCCTCTTCGTAATAGATCACGAAACGAAAAGCAAAACCTTGAACAAGCAAATGAAAAACAGCAAGAGTGGTCTCTGAATGAGGTTTTTAGCTTTCCTGACACCTTGCTGTGCAGGAGATCTAATTGTTAACAACATGCAAGATATTATTATGTGGCTGACTGATTTCGCGTGCTGTGATTGGCTAACTCCAGGTCCGTAAGTAGCCGTACCGGACTTCAAGCTCTCGATCAATTTTTCGAAACCGGAATTATCAAGAAAGCCATATAATAAACATCTTATTATCCTCATTTGCTCGGTCCGTATTGCACTTGAAGTTATGGGTCCTCGTTTTTTCCTTCCTTGTTTTCAAAGCCCATGGGCGAAGCGCTTGGGCCATAAAAGGAAGGAAAAAAACTCGGTCCATAAATTGCCAACGGACCTCGCACTCAGCTAATAAAAGGTATTTATTATATGGCTGACTGATTTCGCGTGTTGTGATTGGTCAACTCCAGGTCCGTAAGTTGCCGTACGGACCGCTAGCTCTCGATCACCCTTTCAAAAACAGAATAATCAACAAAGCCATATAATAAACATCTTATTAGCCTCGTTTGCTCGATCCGTACGGCAAGTTATGGATCCTCGTTTTTTCCTTCCTGGTTTTCATGGCCCGCGCGCTTCGCGCTTGGGCCATAAAATGAAGGAAAAAACTCGGTCCATAACTTGCCGTATGGACCTCGCACTCGGCTAATAAGAGGTATATATTGGCAACGCAAAACCCAAGCCTGAGACGTCTCACCATTCGCTTCACCAAGGGCGTTGCCTTTCTTGGCTTTTTAGAACCTGTTGGGTGACAAAAACATTCACCAGTCATAATTATACAATCACGTAGTTTAGATGTAAAGTCTTAGGTTTCCAAATGAATGTACTTTAAGAGTTTCAGTCTACCAACACACTTGGTAGTTTGGCATATTATTTAAAGAGGAGAACAACAGAGACAATTGACAAGTGATAGAAAATAGAAACGATAATATTCGGTTTAAGATGCCGTAGAAGATCTTTGCTTTGGCAGTTTACACACAAATTTTTTCATCTATTTTTTGGTATAAATAGTAACAATGGTAACAATAATGACAATAACATTTAAAGTAAGAATAACGAAGTTTCAAAACAACAACCTTAGCAAATGATGTTAGAAACAATACCAATATCGACAATGATTGTGATAATAATTAACAAAACAACAAAATTAGTTCAAACAAAAAACTTTTAGATGTATTTCCTCACATCGGGTTTATCTGTTAGGCAATTTCACAACGAGGTTCTTAATCTAAGGATATATCGAACGATATAATACCGCATCGTACTGTTGGACGCCATGTTGAATTTACATGGGACGCAAGCTTCTGTAAAGCTACTCAACTTTATTTTGCGATTTTTGATAAGTGAATTAAACAAAATCATGTCTATGAACAAATGTTTCAGAAATTGCTGGGGAAATTTGATAAAGCAAGAAAACTAAGGATGCAACCGCCCTTAATACATAAATTTTTTTTGTTGCAGGGCTTTAAAGTGCGACCATATGCGACTGGAAAGCAGTAGTGACCGTTTTCGCAAACTATAAATAGTTTGCGACGAACGTTCACTACTGCTTTCAACACAGTAGAGTCCCGAAGCAAAGAAGAGGAAGCCAGACAGGTGAAAACTAAATTTCACATTGCATATCTCATTACAAAAAAAATATTCTTCACCAAGTTTCACTCGTTAATCGTCCTTCACAAGAAGAACTGTGTTGACATAAATCCGACTTACATGTATGACTAGAAGTAATCACAGATTAGTGTAGTGCGTTCGATATCTCTAAAAAATTGACGTATTGGCTGCAGGGATAGCCAGACTGACTAGAATTTCTTTTTTCACTAGACCACTAGTCTAATAAACGCTTTGTTTTACTAATACTAGCCCCCTTCAATTGTTGTAGGCAGGATTAATTCTTGCTGTTATTTACAACAAGAACACGATGTTGAAATTCGTTAATGATTCATTAAGTAAAAAAAAGTATTAGTTTCCCGTCCGGAATCACCGAAAATATGAAGCGGGAGGCCCTTATTGTTTCGTCATTTTTGGTTTTTTCCCAAAATATAGGTTTTATGAGCCCTTTGCTTCCAATAAAACAACATAATACGTTCATATAGCTAGTTTCAACTTTTAACACCAGCCAATTTTTCGTTTTGACCCTTAGGCCCTGTTCATATGGAGGTGGGCCAGCCCGGTAGGTGGGACGATTTTTTCGCGCGTTCACATGGGGAAATTTTGTCCCGGCTGCTGGGATGTGTTTTGTCAAGTAATCACTGGCGCGCGAATATTCCAACGTGACAGCATTTAGTTCGGTCAGCAAACTCGTTTCAGCATGCGCAGTTGGCAATTTTTCATCCCGGTGGGTGGGATGTGCTGTTCATATGGGACAGTCGGCTGGTGCGGCGCTAATCTGTTTGGCCCAGTAGGTGGGATCTCGGTAGCCAGTACAGCAAATACACGGGCTGTTTTACAAGAACCAGTAACTTTCGGCTCAGCCTGGGCTGTTCCTCAATTTTTTGTGATTTCAGCCACAAATTGTTCTTAAATTGTTCTTATTTTCTGGTAATACCACTCGGAACAACAAAACGACGCTAAGAAATAGGTGTTTGCTGTTATTTCATCCTGCTGTATGCGAAAACATTTGAAACTGTCCATACAGAGCCCGCGGACGTCATGTCATTCCTCCAGCGCTTGATGACTCAGCTAATTCAAACACGGGTCTCTCTATACATGTGTATCTCATTCTTTGAACAAGGATTAAAAAATTAAACTTTTCTGATCAAATTTCAGCTGGGTGATTGTCCTTAGTTTGTTCTAAACTTTTGGGCAAATCTCAGTCTGGGTGTTCTTGTAAAAGTTGTTCTTATAAAAAAGCGTGTACTGGCGTCCTTCGATGTTTGGAAACTCCAAGTGAATTCAAAATAATATTGCAATGTTCAATTTGAAGCAGAACAATCCATTTTTGTATTCATTTATTTCTCAAACAATATTTTAGCTTGATGGCTGTTGTGATTCTGCTTCGCCACCTTTCCTTGATCAGAACATACGAAACCGTGTAGACTTAGCCACAAGAAAGAAAGCAGGAGTTGTCAATCCCGTAACATCCACGCCGGTTTTATTTTGCATTTCGCAGCAGTCCCTCACAATAGTCTTATACAGTTGTTACATTTTATATTTACGAATCGATTCATAAAAAGCAATTTTGATACTGTTTGTATTTTGAGGTTTTAAAACAGCAGATTTCGGGTTTTTAACCAACGATTCTCAGATTTCGCTAAGATATTTTTAGGTTTTTAAAAGGAAAATAATAAATAATAAAAAAGGAGCGGGCACGCAAAAGGGAGGCGGGCGGGAACGGGAAACTAACAATTTTTTTAACTTGGCCTAAAGTGGATTTCTAAAAGTTATCTTCATGCTATTGTTTGAACTCAAAATGGATCACATACGTTTTGAAACTGAAGTTTGCAAGTTTGACACATTACGCCACAGCATCATGTTAGTAACATCTAACTGGTTGAAACTTCCCACCACACAAAGTAATATTTCGATAACGCTTGTACTCAGTAACTTCATTTGTTTTATTAAATCTCGCAACTATCTACGAGACTGCCAGTTCAGAACAAATTTGTTTACGTTTTGAAATTCATTGGAGCGGAAACTGAAATGTCTGAGGCTTAATGCACGCTAGAACTTCTCCTGCAAGCTTGAAGGTTGAAAAGTATTTTTTGGTTTTTCTGTTGATAAAGTGTTACTCGATAACTCTTCACCCATTCAAGTTCTGGGTCAAGTTGTATCAAACACAAGATAAATCGTGAGATAATATGACCCGGAATATGAACATTGATATGGCACATGCAATTACTAGAAAGAGGACCATCACTGTTATCACAGACAATCACCAGAGTTCGAAATAGGAGCTACGCCGAACACTATTATTAGCTAATACTGTGGCTGACACGTAGTAGACTTCTTTGAAAACTAGTACCGAGAGCCTGGTAAGAATACTTGCAATATTCTTGGATCAATTCCTGCATTTTGTCGATCTTTCTAATAGGGACGAAACAAGACAAAACGCCAAAACAATCTGCAACCGCAGCTGAGGGTCCTGTCTAAAGGTTTTGCTAGTTCTGTTAACATCCTGCAGGCTGTTAAACCACACGAAGCATCTTCTTTCCACTGACTCTACTTTATATCCAGAACGAAATCCGACACGCGTCGTGCTAATCCGGGTCCTCTGCGTTAGCATGAGATCGAGGCAATTGAACAGAGCCACAAAAAATCGAGATTTCTCGCGCTATGCAAAGATTACGATGGCGTTCCCCCTCGTCGAACGCAACAACGATGTCAAATGTGCCGAAATCATAGGGCAAATTGCTGATGAAATCAAGTCTGGCCTGGATTGGCTGAACCAGTTAAGTCAGTGCTTTATGTATAGGCCTTAACTGATGGCGATACCGATGTTTGCAATATGGAATGCGAAATCGTGTATGTTCGATTACTGGAAGATGGAAAACCTTTTAATAGGCTGGTTGGCCAGAAGAAAATAGAGCATTCACATGGAAAGGGTGAGTGCTCCTAAAAATTTGTTTGTGCTCTTAAAATTTTATGAAATGCTCCTAAATTTTTAGTCTTAGGAGCACACGTATTCCTAAAAAAAAGTTAGCGTAGAGCCCTGTGTTAGAATCTGAACGTACATGGGGTCAGTCTTCTATCGTTGTACGCGAACCCAATGTAGCAATAATAATATTGAAACAAAAATAGTAAAAACAATAATAATAATAATAATAATAATAATAACAAAAATAACAAAAATAGCAAGAGTAATCTAAATTCCTTTAAGTGTTTGGAAACAGGTTCAGTGTCCCACCTGGTAGTGAGGAGTAGAGAGTGGAGTCGGTAAATCGGTCACCTTGCCGCAGTTTACTGATGAGAAACAACGGATTATTGCAAGCTTTTTTTAAAGAAAATGCTGAGCTTCAAAATAGGAAGGAAAAACATTCACTACTATTAAAACAGGTTAGTTGCTGTATTTTCAAAACAAAATTAATGCCAAGGATTATCCTTAAACATGCGTTACTTAGTTTTAGCTAAGTATTCTACTTGTATGATACCTTATCAGGAAATCTATTTTCTTTATATTGCGCTTGCGAGAAACCCCTATTTTTAAACAAATTTCTTCTCCTTTATGCCTGATGGATATATCTTGGAATCTATTTTATAAACAGAAACTCCAAAACTTCAAAGAACCCTGAAATGTTGAAAGGTATTAGACTCTAGAGGCCCGTTTAGAGTTGACTACAAGTACGCCTTTGAACTCGTAAAGTATTAGCAGTTCTCTGAGTAAACAAGAAGACGACAAGCTTATGACTCTGTCACGAATTTGGTCATACTAAGCGTAGCCACATCTAAAGCTCTCTAAAACACTTTTAAATTCACAATATAGGAGAAACACTGAATGTGTGTGTGTGTATGAAACACTCTAGAGTAGTCTCAGGATGGCGAGAGAGGGGATCAACCAAAAATAATATTTTAAAGTCAAAATACAGTGTAGGTTACCTTCTAAGTGTAGGTTCAGTGTAGCAAACACCATGGCTACTGCGCCTGTGTTTTGGGTAGATCCTTTCCTTGTTGAATTTTACCCCTTCATTATGAGCCCCCGCAACACCCCCGCGAGTGTGGTCACATTTCGCCACATCATCTAACAACACAGATGACAGTTTAGGCAGGGCTTCCGCATTTGCGACAGGGCTGCCGGTGATGGCGCGATCAAGCTGTGCATTCTTAGGAAAGATAATATCGGTCATGACGGTCACTGGTTCAGGTGTGTGTACATCAGCAAGGCGCTGGCTACGACGCCGTGGCTGTGTTTGATTGTAGGGATTGGGTCGCATACTTTTTCTACGCTGTGACTTGATAGGTGTCGTTTCTACTTTAGCATCCTGCCTCAAATTGTCCGTGGATGGAATTTTGGCGGTTTTCTTTTGCTTTGCTTGAGACTCTAATGCACATCTTTCACTTCCTGCCTCAGTGCTGGGTGTTCCGGTCTCGGAGTGTACCACACACTTACCAATTGGCCCTTCACTCGTGGCCTCAGTGCATATTGTCCCGAACACTGTGCGCATTACGCCCATGCTCGCAGGCCTGTTACTCGAGGCCTCAGCGCATGTTACCCCAATATCATAGTGTAACGCACCCTTGCTAGAAGGCCAGTCACTAGTAGCCTCAGTGCATGGTACCCCAGCCTCTGTGCGTAGCACTATCTTGCTCCCAGGCCCTTCACTTGTGGCTTTACTGCATAGTGTCCCCGTGTTCTCTGCAGATACTTCTGTGCTGTTCACCCGAGTTGGCGCTTCCAAGGTGTCCATTGCCTCTTCATCTTCCTCGTCCACCTTAACCGTTGTTCGGGTTTTCTGCCCTTCATTTAAGGACCCTCGTTTAAGTACTCGTGTTCGTCTTCGGCGAGATTTCGTTTTTTTCTCTTGGGGGTTTTCTGGTCCAGGAACTGAGATTTGAGAAGTGAAATGAAATTTTAGTTTAGTTTAGTTTGGTTCGTAGCAAACGAATCCTTAACATGAATCAGTTCGACAATGTCACGTATGTTTTCATCATTAAAATGTTTATCAACCTCGTACTACCATAGCGGTGGTAAGCTGTTCGTATCTTGCATTTCAAGACAGACCAGAAGTTTAAGAAGTTAGTTAGATTTGTGTTCTGATCAGCATCGCGAGTTCAATAAACATGCAGAAAGCTGAAATATTTTGGCAGCTAAAGCGAAGGCACTCAGCTTCTCTTACAAGTGTCCCAGTTACAGAAGAGGCAAAGTAAACAATTTGAATCTGTTTAGTGCGCACGGGGCATTTGGAAAAGTTGTATCTGTCAACAGAACTAAAAACTGTGTTAATTTCATTATCCCAGTTAGGAAGGTCCACTTGATCTTATGTGTGTGTAGGATGGGAGGAGGAGGGGGTTACCTGTCCTCTGTGCAAATCTTCGTTCTTTTCTTGGTCAATCTTTTTGGTGCGTAAATCATTACTTTTTTGCCCAATTTGGTTGTTCTATCCTTTTTTTAGACACACAAACAGGAGATCAAACTGTCGGTTCCTTAATATTTTCACGCATAAAAATTAACAAATCAGGGAAAGTAGGAAGCTGAATGTTTGACAATACTTAGCAGCTCTATAAATGCTGCTCCGGCACCTAACAGCAAGATATCCAGCAATGTTAAGCCCGAGGGGTAGGCGGACAAATACTGTGCACCTTAATTATTTGTATAACTTTGTTTCAAACTCTATCCTGGGCAAGGTAAACTTGGTCAATTTTAAGTAACTTCCACTAGCTGCACTGTATTTATTGGCCGAAATTGGTCCCTCCCACCCCTTCTGGTTTAACAATGACTGTTACACCACATGACCGACATACCTACAGTCAGTTGAGTTTCCATCTCTTCTTCGGGAAGTCTGCTGAGTTCTTGAGTGACAATAAGCCGCTTAACAAGGACGCCGGATGAGCGGGTGTCATTACAGGGCAATGATTGCGTTACAGGGCTGTTGACGACAGTCACGGGTGTCTGCATCTTGAATGATGCAACAGCCTCGAGTTCCGCCGGGAGATCGGGTGGAGGAGTGTTATCACAGGCCGATGACGGTGGTACAGGAGTACTGAGGGCAAACATTGGTGTCTGCATCTGGATTGATGCAGTGTTGTCTTCTGGGGGTGCAACTAATGAAAGGGCCACTGAAAGGCGGTTGGACCCCTCTAAGAGAAGTTTAATGCTTTCTTGCAGCAATTTGTGCACTTCCGCGAACCGATTCTGAGAGGGAAAAACAACAGCAAACGTTAAATGGACCTCTATCGAATTACGCTTCAGTTCCTCAATAAAGATCATCAGCATCTTCCCGGGACCAATAAACTGAAGTCAAGGCTAGGGCTGAGCTGTGCAAAAAAACTAGTAAAAATTGCATAGCACAGCACAGCACTAGACTCGACTTAAGGATGTTCTTCACGGGACCTGAGGCGCAAAATTCGAAAGTGGTAATTTCACTCTCTTAGGTTCTGGATCACTACCCTTTTCCGTTACAACTTTTTGAAATTGTGAAAGAACATTTAATAATTCATTGTGAAAGAACTTCCATTTCATATCCTTTTTTCCTAACTCTCTCACCGTGTTCTTTCATCTTCCGCCATGCTCATATATTTTTGACATTCGCAATTGTTTATATTGTAACGCAGTTTCAGTAACCTGTTTGTTTTTTTCAGTCGATCACTCTCAACACAAGCCCCTGGCTTGGGATACTGGGTGACAACTCCCTATCAATGCCACCAACTCTAGTTGTATTTTTTGTATTGTATCGTATCTTATCTTGAATTTTATTAATTGATTTGCGTTTTGTATTATATTGTTTTGTATTATATAGCTCTTATTAGCCGAGTGCGAGGTCCGTACGGCAAGTTATTGACCGAGTTTATTCCTTCCTTTTATTGCCGAAGCGCGAAGCGCGAGGGCCATGAAAACTGGAAGGAAAAAACGAGGATCCATAACTTGCCGTACGGACTGAGAAAACGAGGTTTGGAAAAGAACTAGCGGTCCGTACGGCTACTTATGGACCTGGAATTGACCAATCACAGCACGCGAAATCATTCAACCATATAATAAATTATTATATATAACAATATATTATATTGTGTTTTGTTTTGTTTTGTATTATATTTTATTGTATTATACTGTATTTTGTATTCTATTAAATGCTTTCAATAGTGGTTGAAACCATGGCAAGACGTTTCTACTGCTCGAGTGCAGCCCCGCCCCTTCATCACATCGGCGTTGGCTCTTGAATATGGAACCCTCGCCAGACTGACTTGCAAGGTGATGCAAAACATGTGCAACTTTTAACTTAAAAACGTGCGTTCACTTTGTGCTTCGTTTGTCCAACCGCTGGTATGTACTTGCGTTGGCCTGTTCGACTGATAAAGAACTTGTATCGAGCTGCATACCCGCTTAAAGTCGATGCAAGTTGGTGGACAAACCAAACCTGAGCTGGCTTTAAAGAGTTGTCGCACAAGTTTTAATTTTGCAAGCCAGACAGAAGGCAATGAACATTTATTTAGTTTGAAAGAAACACCTTGTAACTACTGTTGAGGATGTTTCGGTTGTAGATAAACCAATAGTTGTTCAGCTTATACTCAACTTCAGTTTTTCCGAAAATCCCCCATTTCGACACGACTAAGGCTAATATAATAATGAATATTGAGAACGTCCTATCGTAACGAAGGAACAACGCAATTTTATCAATCTTTAAAATGTATTCCTTTTAGAAAAAATTTTAACAAAATTTTCAAGGCTGTGAAAAGCCCCGTTTTATGGTTCCTAACAATTTGTTTCATACAACGTTTGTTACAGTTGTTTTTCGACCACAAATAATACTGACTGACAATACGAAATCAAATTCTGCGAAGCTTACCTGGAATGCTTTTTCAACTTCGTTTCCACATCGCTCAGTTACCTGCTGCAGGTCTCGCTGCAGACTGTTTATCTTCTCCATCAAAGCCTGCCTTTCCAACTGATGCTGTTTCTTGACGTCCAATGCCTTTTGTCGCGCGTTTTCTGCTCCCATTTGAGCATCCTCTTCAAGGTATTGCAACGTAAAACAGGTCGTATGCACAGTAATAGTTATAATAATAGTAATAAAGCAACAACAACAACAATAACAACAATAATTATTATAACGGCAGTAATTAATAATAATAACAAAAACTACAATAGTACAATTTTCACTAATTTATACTATGCAATATTTAAGCAAAAAAGGCTAAAAAATCTAATTACCACGGCAAAAAACAGTAAAAAAGAAGTAAAACAACCCTCACACCTAGCACTGATCTACAAATTTCACAACGGCACAGTGACCATAGTGCCACCTTCAATTGCGGATTTAGGGGGTGGGGGGCTGGGGTGCCTATTACCCCCCCCCCCATCTTTTTTTGGATTTTTTTTACAAGACAAATAATTAGTACTAAATGAGTACGCAATTCGCCTCAAAATGCTGGAAATGGCCAATTTAGAGACCAAAATTTTCAAAAATTTCCGGAGAGCATGCCCCTAGACCCCCCTAGAAAGTTTGCGCCTTCAGCGCTCGTTGGTGCCTCTCCCTTTTGAAAATTCTGGATCCGTCCCTGACCCGAATTCTCTCATTCAAGTAGCATTACCATATATTAAGTTACACTACAGGTAAACACAGGCCGATGCGCCGTTAAGCTTTTCCTATTCATTTTTTCCGAGAATAATCAGAAGTCGGAACACCATATTATCGAAATGACTGTTGGTTTGCTTGTTTGTTTGTCTATGACACGTTTTGATGTTTATCTTAACCACTTACAGTAGTACTTATCGTTTTAGAAATTCTTCTAGTATTTATAGCTATCAGCTGTTTAGAAGTGTAGTAAACTAAGAACTTAAAATAATAAATAAATAAAAAAATAGTAGCAACGACAATAAGTGAGTATTTATTTTTGGACTTTTTATAGCAAACCCCCACGGCCCAATGGTTCATAGGACAACTCATCTACATACTTTGGTACATGTAGGCCTTGGTATGATGGTATGAACGAGAACCAAAAATTTTGGCAAAGAGTTTCTTCAATCAGTTTCTTACCGAGTGCGCTGGCAAGTTCTCTGTTGTTTGCAACGAGTGTCTCGTTGAACAGGATTGCTGTACGTCCTAAAACAAAACAATCCAGATAGACTACTATTTATATACATGTAGAAGACTACTTTGTTAAAGGTATGTCCAACGTACATTGCTAGATTCCCTAGAGATTTAATGAAATCTACCATGCATTTGCATTATCAGTATTTATTTGATATTTTGAAACACTAGTGACACCAGTTAGTCCTTTAAACTTACAGTTATTACTATTGTCGTAAGATATTTTATGTATCTATTCACACAGATTCAAACCTCGATCTATTTGAAATGTTCTGCGACGGCTCTGTTTCGGCTTTTCATTGTCGCTCAACTCGTTTGCTTCGTCCGTTCTCAAGATAAACTTGCGGAACTGTTAAATAGAACATTATGAAATCTATAAGAAAACAAAAATACGCTACGTAAATAAGTATATGCAAAATAACTCCAACTTTTAAACTGCCACAAAGATTTTAGCAGCAAGGAATTTTTAAAATACATGCACGTCCGGTTGACAAGAGTCCGGGACAAGAGTTGGGTCCGAAGAAATTTAAGTTTCCTTTCGATTTCCTAATAAGTTACCTTTTTAGTTCCTGTTGATGTTCTTTGCTTTTTCATCTTGGTATCGCCTCCAATAGATGTTCTTTTAGATTTCATTTTTTTAGAAATTATAATATATGTGGAAAATCTTTTTAAAAAACCAACTGATTCAAAGTTCGCGCCATCTTCTTTTCATAATTGACTGAGTGACCGCGCCCCGTTACTCATACCCAGCTCACTTCACGGCCATTTCACAAGATGGCGGCAACTTGGAAGTTTTGCAGACTTTTCCATCATTTCCAATTCGCAGCTCGTCAGAATCTATCCTTAAAGGCTGCTGTTTATGGAGCCACAATCTTCAAACGGGAGGCCTTGATAAGATCGGTTTGCCTTAGTTCTGCAGGTACTGTTGTCTGCGCGTTTTTGTTGCGTTCACTGTTCCGTCAGTTGTTGTACGTAACTTTCACGTACAATCTAGCTATCTACATGTGTGGTAGTGAGTAAAATCTCCAACTGAGCTTGGGCTGAATATTTTGTAACACTTTTACAGGTATTTGTGTGACCTAATATCATATATTCCTGCGTGGTTAACCTGTGTAGCGGGGAAAGAGAAAGATGTATACAGAAAAGAGAGAAAAATTGCAAGGAGGTT
>JAOBRG010112994.1:0-19642 GCA_027574985.1 Umimayanthus nakama | reverse complement strand
AACTATGTAAAAAAGGTGATAAAGCTGGTTAAGAAACTATTAACTAGATTAACAAAAGGCACGTGGGTGCCGTTACAATGGCATTTAAATACTTTAAATTAAAAGCTAACAAAACCCCTACATGTAAATACGGACAACTCTTAACATAACAACTGTAAAACCTTTCACTGCAATCATGTTCATTTCATTCAGATTTTTTAGTTGAAGTTCAAGGTGGTTCCAACTTCTTAATAGCGTTAGCCTTGTCTGAATCAAGAGAAGTTTCATTACGCTGTTCACCAATGCTATTATACATACACCTTATTCCAAAAAGGTTGTCTTCTGACTTGCTGCATTGTGCATTGTTGCATATACAAAGACCACAATGCACCATGGATGTTACAAAGCTTTGAATAAGGTTGTAGGAGGTGTCTACTATGATACAGCGACACTCATTCTCCACATTCCTCCAGGGCTAATATACGAGTGTCACTGGTTTTTTTGGTCCTAAATTTTTGCCCCTTGACCAATTGCTAAACGCTTTTGCATAACTGTTCCTTGATAATGAGCTCATCTTTTGACATTAACTAAGTGATGTCATCGTACTTATTGTCCGCAGTCAGAGTTTGCTGTCAAACTTTAAATTTTTTGAATAAAATGATTAAAAACTCCCAGTTATTTATATTTTTCTACTTATTTCGTAGTTTTTGCATATAAAATGTTGTTTTCTATCTATTTCCAATAAACGGTGGCCATCTTGGATTTTTGCTTTTGTTACCATGGCAAAATAATTACTGAAAAACCTTTTTAGGAGTGATTATTAAAGTTATTATATTATTATTATTAACAGCAGCTAATCAAAAGATGATTGTTACTATGCAAATTAATTAGTAGGTCATACACTAATTGCATGCAAAAGGGCATGTGCGTATTTTTAACCATTTCGAAAATCTTGTTCGGCAGTGCCACGTTCAAATCTCTATAAAGATAGAA
Organism: Umimayanthus nakama; assembly: GCA_027574985.1. Taxonomy (NCBI): domain Eukaryota; kingdom Metazoa; phylum Cnidaria; class Anthozoa; order Zoantharia; family Parazoanthidae; genus Umimayanthus; species Umimayanthus nakama. The sequence continues at coordinate 18,670 of JAOBRG010112994.1, read as the reverse complement.
CTGTTACGAGTAAAGCTCTAAAGTTCTACAACAATTTTATGAGTTGGAGAGTGTTGTAAGAAGACTGTTTAGTAAGTAGCTAGAACAATCGCATCCCACATTAACCGGTACTTCAGATATATACGGGTTTCTTCCCGTTTGAAAGTTCCCTATAGAAAATCGATGAGCGATGAATCTCTTACTCATTCTGAAGTCATTGTGGGCGAAGAAACGTGTACAGTGTAGAATCTGACAGGTAAAGGACTGTTTAAAAAAGTTTGTTCTCGAATTATGAGAGGAGCGGTTCAAGATACTGTCAGTGTCGTTTGAACACAGTGGGTTGCAGCAAGACCAGAGGAAAGGGAAACACTGCCATAATTGCAAGACGAAGAAACGGAGTTTAATTTTCAGCCTTGATTGTTTAAAGCTGTTCTTATTTTCAAATACTCATAACAACAATAACAAAAGAAATTTAACTCCTAAAACTTTCTAAAATATACCTAACTTGTGACTATCAATCCAAATTATTTGTAAAGAAAATTCGATCGATTTCAGTATTTGGAGTATTTCAACACTCAGTACGGTCAAGTTTGAGGGAAACAACTGATTTTTGTTTGGAAAAGTACACGGTTTTTTTTCTAAGAACCAGCAACTTTCGGCTCAGGCTTGGGTGTTCGTAATTTTTTTGCGATTTCAGCATCAAGTTGTCACAGTCTTAAATTGTTCTTATTTCATGATTTTTTCAACAGTGACTCAGTTTCCCGGAACAGTATACATGTATGAGTAAAATGACATTAAGAAATATGTGTTTTAAATTGTTAATACAGCGTTCACGAACGTGACGAGCTGGCTTATCACTCTAGCAGCGCTGGAAGACCAAGCTAGATTCTGACAGATTTTGTTTTCATTTTCAGGTCAATCTAAGTAAATAAATTTCTTAATTTTCATGATCAAAATTTCAGTCTGGTGATTGTTCTTAGCTTGTTCTTAATTTTTGGGCAATTCTCAGCCTGGGTGTTCTCATAAAGTTTGTTCTTATAAAAAAAAGCGTGTAAACTTTCATTTATGAAGCCCCCAGCCCAGATTGGTCTTACGTTGTTCCTTTCGTTTTTCCAGGCGCCCTGTCGTTTTTTAGCGCCCTTTCGCTTTCAGGCAGCGCCCAATTGTTTTCTGCTCACAGAACCTTCTTGGTGACTTTTGATAATTTGAAGTTGTAATAAAGTGCAGAGAAGTTTTAGGTTTTCACTTGATATTTTCGATCTTTTTGTGCTCAATCGATCGATCACCCTTTCGTATATAGCCATCTGGAACACTGAATCTTAGTTTTCCCAACCTGCAAACTACGGGTTGACCTGCAACTGTGCAAACTACGAATGGACCAGCAACCTGCAGTTTTGTACACGAAAACTGCTACCTGCGTTTTACACACGAAATCAGTGTTACGAGAAAACTGGGTTGGCCCAATAACTTTTATAAGACAAGCTAAAATGGTAAGTTTTGACTTTAAAAGGCGACAAATCCATCGCTGTTTGGTTGCGAAAAAAAAACAGTGAGACATTCTTGTTACGAGCTCAGGAGGAACACGATTGATGCGTTTGTATGAGCCGTTGTTAACTTGTATTTTCTTCAACGCTTGCTTCAATTTGTGTACCTCCGATTGTTGTAACATATTCTTAATCAGTTTATGTAGCAACTGTTCTTCACTTAACGGTTGGCTCCGCCTCAATTTTTTGTCAGTTTATAGTCTGAGATTCAATGGGGCTTAAACCAATCGTTGAGTTACACACCTGCTGGAATTCTAGTTAATGATTATTTGCTTTTTTAGTGCGTTTCAAAAATGATTTTTCATTTAAGCTACTTTACACAATTGCGAGCACTTGACAATTACATTTCTAGGTGACCGAATGTATGTACAACTGTGTCTTCCCTTAGCCTTAGGCTTAGGTAGCGTTGACCACATCTTTGGTTTAACGAAACATATTTGGTGAATAAGACCAGTTAAATGTTTTGCTAGGAAACCCTTGCTTGCGTCCTTGGCATTTTCAACTCGGAACAAACAGAGAAACTCCAGTTGGCTATTCGCTTTCTAGTCAGAAATGACTAATTTTTGGGTTGACGCAGAATGTTCTTGACTATTCCGACGATTAGAGCCTGAAAAGTTCTTAAAAGATAATTGTTAAGCTTGGTTCACACTAGCGATCGACGGAAGCAAAGACGGAGACGGAAACTACCGTTTCCGTCTCCGTCTCCGTCCAAGTGAGAACCAACACGATAGAAGCGGAGACGGAAGCCTCACTTTTGTGTATTGTGTTATAGTGACAACATCCAAAACTGCGAGCGATGAAGATTCATTTTTGTTTTTATTTACTTTTGTATTGCTTCGCTTTTGGCGAAGAAGGCGCAAGCTAGCTCAGTTGAGAAGGAGAATCGTTTGGATTAACTATTTTTTGCTGATAGAAAACTTTCAGGTGGTTACTAGAACCTAATTTTGGATGTGCAGGCAACCGACCACTGGGGACTATATTTTCGGTATGTCAGATTCCATTTTTTCGGTTTTCCTGAAAATTATCCTTTTTAGGAAACAATTTCACTTTTTAAACATTTTAAAAACTTGTATTTTACAGTTTGGTAATTCACGAATCTAAAAAATAACATTTGCAATTTACTTTGGACCAATCTAAGTCAAGTTTGAACTTGAGGTACTGGAAAAAAGCATTTTCATTGGCTCATCTTTCCGTTTCTGCTTACGCTTCCGTCAGTACTGGTTCACACTTGGAGATTTGCGACGTAAGCTCGACGGAAGCAGAAGGGGCGCCGGAGGAAGAAGGAACGGTCCGTTCCTTCCGTCTCCGCTTTGTCGAGCATCCGCTTGTACTTCCATCTCCGTTTTCATGGTTCATACTAGAACGTAAGGACTATTCCGTCTCCGCTTCCGTCGCTAGTGTGAACCAAGATTAAGTATTGATGTACATATGTTGTTTTCAATCCGCACAAACCAACCGGAATGATTAATATTTGCTACATTAGCAGTCAAGAAAACGTTACAAAAATAAATAGCTGAAAAAAGATTTAAAACCAAGTTGTGCCTGCATTACACGCTTTTTTTATAAGAACAAACTTTATAAGAACACCCAGGCGGAGGTTTGCCCAAAAATTAAGAACAAGCTAAGAACAATCACCTGGCTGAAATTTTGATCAGAAAAACTTAAGAAACTTAATAGATCCTTAAACACAGATTGAGATGTACATGAAAACAAAACTTGTCAGCCTTTAGCTTGGTCAACGGGCGCTGGAAGACCCATAGAGATTAAGCAAGCGCGTCACGTTCGGGGACTCTGTGTTGACGATTTCAATTTTTTCGCTGAATGAAACAATTGCAAAAACAAATTTCTCAGTGCCATCTTACATATTATGTTCCGGACAACTAAATCACTGTTTCAAAATATCATGAAATAAGTACAATTTAGAAACAACTTGAGGCTGAAATCGCCAAAATATTAAGAACAGCCCAGGCTGAACCGAAAGTTACTGGTTGTTATAAAAAAAGCTTGTATATATATATATATATATATGTGGTCTGTGGGCTCAGCAGTTACTATCATCACGACGAACTACTGGAGCGAACTATCATCACAGCAATATTTGAGTTGTGTGCAGTTCAATAGACCTAGTTATGAAACGTTCACACTTGTAACTCCAACCTTGTCTCCCCTTTGCAGAAATGGAAAGGTTTGTCATCACTTCAGAGATCACTTATTCTTGTACTCATATGTCTCACCGGAGTGACCGCAATGGCTATGTGGAGAACTGTACATTACGGTAACCATAGCGACTTTGCACAGGGACACCAGCCACATAGCGAGATAACAAATGAGCTTCAGCTGAAAAAAAAATTACCCAACAGAAATGATATATTTGATCGTAATTTGGTAGAATTGCAAGAACTTCAGAAAAAGTATAGAAAACTAAAACGAGGTCCGCCGAGACTAAATGACAGAACTGGAAAAGACAATGGCTTGAGCGAAGAAAACAAATATGGCGATCATGACGAAACTCTCAAATTTAAATCTAATGAACTTAAAGGTGATGCAAATGGAAATCATGTCGATGAAGGAGGAGAGAACGCTGTTGACACAGCTGGTGATGGAGAGCTGAAGAGATCGGATGATTTACAAGGAGCACTTAACATCAATGGAGTCAACATTCTTCCACGAGAGAACCAAAATGAGCGACAGAAGGCTGTTGTTAAAGCTTTCCAACACGCATGGAAGGCATATAAAAAGGACGCTTGGGGCCATGATGAGTTAAAGCCATTGTCTCACTCCTATAGCGAGTGGTTTCAGGTTGGGCTTACACTCATCGATTCTCTAGATGTTATGTTGCTTATGAACCTTAAAGATGAGTTCCAGGAAGCTCGTACTTGGATAGCGAACAGCTTATCGTTTGATAAGAATGTTGATGTGAACCTGTTTGAGATCACCATCCGAGTGCTTGGTGGGCTTTTGAGTACGTACCACTTGTCCAAAGATGAAGTTTTCCTCCAAAAAGCAGTAAGTATGTTTAATTTCTCAGTTTAGGTGAACTTTTACAAAACTGTTTTTCTGCAGATTTCAGCTCAACGTTGGGTTTGATCAACAGTGAGAGTTAATGTGATATGTTGCCAGTTTTCATTTCTGAGCCACTCTTGATCTCTTCTCCTCTTTCCTGATTGGCACTACTGTCAGTCAACCGAAGACTAGTTAAAAAACTTTTTATCTGCAGAAAAAAGTAAAGACATTTACACTTTGTAGTTGGATTAGCACGTTCCAAGCTTTCGGAATTTAGCACGTGCATAGTCGCCATGCAGCATCGTTGGTAGAGCAACGAAGATCTGTTCCGGAGGTCGAGGGTTGGGATACCACCGGGAACAAAGGTTTTTACTCTTTCCCCAAGTGGGCCTATTTCTATCTAGGCTTATCACTTAGAAGCTTTCATTTGGGATAGTTATTTACATAACTTCAACTTGCCAATTTCAGAGACTCGTAATCAACTGGTGTCGTTAGTATACGTATGTTTTTGTGCTGAAACTGTGCTTATTGTATTGTTACACCTTAAGTAAGTTAAATAGATTATTAGATAGTCCAGGGATTCACAAGTACTTGACGATTTTTACAATGGCTGCATTTTAGACGCGATTGAACCAGATTTTATTCTATCAACCACAGCTTCACGCTATCACGGCGGAATTTTCATATATGTAAAATGGAGGGAGAGGTTGAACGCGCGCCCGCAAAGCATTATAGTATGTTATGGGTCTTTGAACAGCTATATATGTTTTAACAGGTTGACCTTGGTGACAGATTGCTGCCATGTTTCAACTCCCGTTCAAGCGTGCCATATTCTGACGTGAATCTGCTGACCCACAGGGCTCACCCACCCCGGTGGGGACCAGACAGCTCTGTGTCGGAAGTCAGTACCATACAGTTGGAATTCAGGGACCTCAGTCACGTGACTGGGAATCCAAAATACAAAGTATGTTCAAGCGGCGTAATCACAATGATATATTTAGAGCAGTATGAAGCATTTGTAAACTTTTTTGTCGTTTTCATTGATGTTGTCAATGTCGCTTTCATTGTCATTTTTGTTGACACTGTCAATGTTGTTTTCACTATAATTTTCTTTGACACCGTCAATCGTGTTTTTATTGCCATTTTCGTGACACTGTAAATGTCGCTCTCGTTATCATTTTCATTGACACTATCAAAAATGGCAATTTCATTGCTGTTTTTGCTGTCACTGTCGTTCTTTTTTCAATTTCATTATTTACCGCTGTCACTGGTTTTTGTTGTCACTTTTCGTTGCTAGTGTTAGATTTCATTTTAATCTCCGTTGTCAATGTAACTTCTTCGGCCATTGTTACTATTGTCAATACACTATTATTTTCATTGTCGTTTTTTTTAATTAAGGAGCTTAAGCAGCTAGGACATAAACGTCGGTGAGGACGGTTTCTGAATTTCTCACATCCGTTTGCTCCCTTCTTGTTTGTATAACTCATTCACTTCTTTCTTATTGGCATGGAGGTGTGTGAATGCAAAAAATAATAAGTGCTTTTCGTGAAATTGTACGAAGAATGAAATGATTTTTATTCTACTGCTCAAGTTTCCTATAAAACTCCGAAATCGTCGTTTTCATGTTCTGTTTTTCTAAAAACAACGAGAGAAGAGTGGTCTGGTGGCTACATGAAGTGATTGTATTCTGTAATAAAGCCTATTGTTTTGTAACATTATCGGGATGTTCAGCACAGCAAACATTACAGTGTGGCCATTTCGCAAAATTCCTTTTCCTCAACGTAGAGTATGGTTAGAAAAAAAGAAACGTTTGCTTCTCGAGCTCGTCCGTGTTTATTTCTTATTGCGTGCTCCGAAAATGAAAGACTTGCATCTGACACTCTAATGACAGTTCATTTTTCGTCTACGCGTGTTCCGTCAAGCACAACAAAAATAAGCATTCCGAAAAATCGTGCTAGGTATGATTGGGAGGTTCAAGTGTGACCACTGCCCTAGTTGCTTAAGCTCTCTACTGTCACCATCATCACGGCTTAAATCGTCTTTATATCTGTGAATTTCTTTGTCATTACCACTATCATATCCTTTAGTCTGTTGTTTCCATCATCATATCATCTTGTGTTAATCCCAGGAAGCCGTGGACAAGGTGGCGAATCTCCTTCACGGCCTCCCCAAGAAGAGTGGCCTGGTACCAATCTTTGTCAACGCCGACACAGGAAACTTCCGGACTGGGGCTACCATCACGCTAGGCGCTCGAGGAGACAGTTACTATGAATATCTACTGAAGCAGTGGCTGCAGACTGGGAGGAAGGAGAGCTGGTAAAGTCGCTTAAAGTTTCGTTTGTGCAGGAGAGTAATAAGCCCTCAAGCGACGCTTTAACCTTTAATACCTTTACCACACTTCGTGGTGGTCTTAGGCAAGGGTTCGTACCCTTCTGCAAAACCTGGAAATACCTCTTATTAGCCAAATGCGAGGTCCGTACGGCAAGTTATGGACCGAGTTTTTTCCTTCCTTTTATGGCCCAAGCGCGAAGCGCGATGGCCTTGAAAACAGGAAGGAAAAAACGAGGATCCAAAACTTGCCGTACGGACTGAGCAAACGAGGCTAATATGGCTTTGTTGATTATTCTGGTTTTGAAAAGAGCTAGCGGTCGTACGGCTACTTACGGACCTGGAATTGACCAATCACAGCACGCGAGATCTTTTAGCCATATAATAAATTAAATTTTTTCATAGGAATCTGAAAATCTCCTTGACTTTCTAAATTGATTGTTACTTAGTTAATGAGCTTCACACCTTTCAGTGTATGTACCCTTTTGTCAGTGGCTGTAGATAACTTATTTGTCACACAACAGGTTAAAGGACGATTTCATTGAGGCCATGGATGGTGTAATTGGTCTTTTGGCTCGAAGGTCAGAACCCAAGAAACTTCTTTATGTTGGGGAGTTGCTCCATGGTCAAGCCTTCAGCCCTAAGATGGTAAGCAGCGGTATTGGCGTTGGTCAGAAAGTTTTGTTTGAATAATGTAGCAACTACCTTTTAAACTTCAGTTAAGGGTTTTTCCTACAGAACCTTACCATATCGTGTCCAACCTAGCCTGCTTGCAGGCAGTGGTTGTTTTTTTATCGCGGAAAACTCCAAGTCCAGCTATTGCCGCCGCCATCTTTGATTTCTGGCGGCGCGAACTTGGGGAGGAGACGTTTTGTCTTGATTGAAAGCACAAGAAAATTATGAACAACTGTTCTGCTGCCCTTGCATAGTTTACTATATGTGACAGCTGTATTCCAGCCATACATTTGTAACTGTTTTGGTGGGTTCATGAGTCCTTGCGCATGTCAGCTGTACATAACAATTTGCTTGTACTGTCAGTTCAGTACTCGATATATAATCCAAATCAGCTCTGGTGTTTCGATGAAAAGTTCTTCCCTTATAAGCCCTAAGAGTAAGCTGTCCTACCTTTGTCCTGGTGTCTGCCTTCAAATCGTACGTTTTTCCTTCTTTTTTAAAAATTCTAGTCCTATTTTTCTCCTACTTTTTCACGTGGGTTTTCTTGAAAGCCTTCCTACATGTATTTTTTTGTTGTCTATCTCTTGTTGGATGGTCTTGACCACGCACAAGAGAATAGGTATCCAATTACATATAAAAAGCTAACCGGTAGAAACATTTGGCTAACACGTAAAAACAAAACAATATGCACGGTCACTGCTTGGTCAACGTAGAACAATGCATCTTTAATCATACACTCCCGTTTGAAGTTTGTTGAGTTTCACAATCAGTTCTACATGTATCAAGTACAATGTGTGCTCACTTAGTATATTGTCATTCAAAATGAATTGAAGTTGTTTGTCAGTGAAGTTGTCGTCTTGAAAGTCTTGAATTTCAATTAGAACTAGTTTTCTTTACCTATCAATATTCTGTAGCCCATGAGACAAATCTTGCAATGTGTTCGAAAGATGACCGCCATGAAACATAGCGTCCTTGGTATCGTGGAGCCGGTTCTTGAAGTTCAGCGTGAACATGCTCATAAACGAGGTGTCTTTGAGGGTGGGTGGTGGACGGCTGTAAGATTCACTCTCTAGAACAAATTTATGCGTTTGATCAAAAAAAGTTGATATGATATATTTTTCGCCTGTGGGAAATCGTGTTTAGCTGACGTTTCGAGCGTTAGCCCTTCGGCGGAGCAGACTGAGGGATTGTGGGGAAATCAGTGTTTAAATAGTTAGTAGAAAATTTGTGTGGATTGAAAAGTTAAGTGTTGTCATTAGTTAAAATTAGAAGCATCTAATTGGTCCAAAATATATTCGAAATTAAGCGAATGAAAATCGTTCATTGATTCCGTTGGGAGTCAAGGTTCCGAGTTTGAAAATGAGTCTGTTCTTTCTCACTTTTAAGAAGCGTACTAATTCAGAGTTACTGTTGTGTTTCTTAGACAATCGATCTATGTCTGTGGTTGGTTGATTGTCCATGTGGTGTTTCTCCTGAGGAGGACTGTTCTTGTTTTTGACTGATGTTTCGAGTCATGTGCAGAAATCATCTTTAGAGTCAATGTTATGTCAGTCAGACAGTTCGTATTTATACTCACAGGACTATACCAAACCGGACGATCAACCAACCTCACACAATGACTCATTTCATTGTGTTACTACCAATCAAATTCATGGGGGGAAATAGGTGCACTGAATCTGAGATTTTCGAGCCTCAGCTTGTGGATTTATACTGCAGCCATGTGTGCGATAAATCATATTAGATTTAACCAAACAGGTGGATAGCACTTTACGCGCTCTCTGGTTGGCTCACCAGACACGGTGTATCCTAGGGTATTCACCTCCAGACGAAATTTTCAAAGTAGTGGCTCGTTTTACCGCTATCGCGGAAGAGAAAATTCGTCAAATGAACGTAGAAGCTACTCCTGCAAACACAAAATCCACCTGTTTGGTTAATACTAAAACAACTATCCCCTTAGTGGAGGTGAATAGTGAAATATATTAAACTATCTTTAGTTGTTAACTGTTACATCAAAACTAATGTTGCTTAAACTCGCTGAACTGTTAAGGACCATCTCGTCTGCTTCCTTCCCGGTACTATGGCCCTGGCGGCCCACAATGGATTGGGTTCCAAGTACATGGACTTTGCCAAGGATATGATTGAGACGTGTTATCAGATGTACGCTAAAATGCCCCTGAAACTCAGCCCAGAGATTGCTTATTTCAACTCAAATCCTGCTGGTTCTGAAGATATCATAGTCAAGGTAAAAGAGACCATTGCGTTGTAAGTCAGATTCGTAAAAAAGGTGATCAGTCACTGGATCAGGGTCAGCTGCGCGTTTAAGTGTATGCGGAGCAACTTCCCATACATTCTTCTAACTCTCTCCACATGAGAAAGGAGTCGTTTCTTTCAACGATCTTCAATTTTATTCCCAAGAACCAGAAAACGTGTCGGCTTCAGAGACACAGTCGAGCGAGCGGGTTAGTTATGATTCGAAGCAGTCGTTGTACATTATACGCTTCTTGAAATCCTTGAAATTTAGAACCCCGTTTTAAGGCTTTTAAAGTTTTACTCACAATGAATTTTGGTATCTATCAGTTTGGTCCTTGTAAGTCTTCGAATATTTGCAAAAATGGAGCTAAAACTTTGGTACTTTTGAACCTTGGAAATAACGTTATTATTCAACTTTCCATAAAGAAAGTTAAAATTAAGTAGTTTTCTAGTTTCGTTTGCTTCATGTACAGAACATTGGATGTAATGCGATGTAAACTCAGGGCTCCCATGATTCCCTTTTTTTTGTGCTCTATTTTTCAACTATTAATATATTTTATTTCCCCTGTGCCGAAAACACAGTACTCGCTTTTGTTACGGCCCGCCATCTTGGATTTGACACCCGATCCAGTATTTATGAGAAGATGGCGGATTCGGTATTAAAGCGAATTGCCTTTTGCCAGTCAAAATATCGTCGATATTACTCTCGCAAGTGCACCTCTGCTTGAATTTGGTTTGACTGATTGTAGCTTAAAAGACATATTAGGACAACAAATAAACAGTTAAGATCAAATTAAATACCGAAACATCTCTGTCACTGAAAGTTTCATTCTTTACTTTTTGTTTTTTCAGCGGCTTGATGCTCACAACCTGTTGAGACCAGAAACTGTGGAGTCCCTCTACATAATGTATCGGATCACAAAGGACAAGAAGTACCAAGAATATGGATGGAAAATCTTTCAGGCCTTCGAAGAGCACGCTCGTATCCCCAGTGGGGGCTACTCTTCCCTTAACAGCGTCCAGAACAAAGACTTGGGTTACAGAGATAAAATGGAGAGTTTCTTCCTAGGAGAAACACTGAAATACTTTTTTTTGTTGTTTAGCGATATTGACATTGTACCATTAGACAAGTTTGTATTCAACACTGAAGCACATCCACTACCAATACAGAACTCTTAATGTGAACTTTTATAAAATGCCGTTTCTGGAATTAAGAAGAGACATCAGTCATCTTGTACCCAAATCCGGCACCCTGAATGTTAACTTTAAAAAGTATTTTGTAGCAGTCAGCTCCAGCTACTGTACTCGAAATTTCTACCCAAATAATAATTGTACTATATCTTCTCATAAACAAAACTATTTCAGCCAGTCATGCTTTCCCCGAGCCATCAACCTCTGCATGTACCAATCTGTCTCAGAACCTCAAAAACTGCCTCCAACATGCACACATTCGTTCAGACACTGTCAATATTTACTCAGGGACAAGTCCACCTTGATCCCGTTATAAAGTGTAAAAGTGTCAAGATATTTATAAGTTTTGTTTCAATTTAAATTCGTTTAGTTTTAGTCCTTTTCACATGTAAAAGGAGCAAATGGTAATTGAGACGTACGTCCTGCCCTCTCCTCCAGTCACATATTCAATTGTTTTCTGTTTTGTTAGTCCTGTATTTTATATTGTTTTTGTGAAGAAGAGAATAAACTTAAAAGAAAAGTTAATCTGTAAAGTAACGAAGCCTTAACCGTAGCACGTGTAACTGACACGTATTCTGTAATTTATAGATTTCTATATAAAAAATACGTTACAGGTTGTAGTGCTGTCTACCTTAGTAAGTTGAAGGGCCAGTCGAAACAGGGGGCCTTTCTTAAGGTGAAGCTTGCAGACGAAGTCAGGAAAACGTTTTAGGTTGTAAGTACTTGGGAAGCAGCCATCTCCCACTTCTAGGTTGCTAGCTAAATTATTTGCCGTAAAGCTATTATAACCCCACGGGGGGGGGGGGGCTTTTTAAGTTTTGAGACCTCTGTGGGGAACTTATTTAAAATTCTTTGACAGACAACTGAAGACAGAATAACACCATGTCGAAGGAGTTTGAAATGTTACGCAGCTTTAATAACAACTAAGAACTAATGCGTTATATAACGAACACTATAAAAAACAGAAATAAAATCTATTTTTAAAACAGTCTTTCTTCTGTTTTAACGCTTACGAGAACGCCTATTTTAAAATCAAATCTTGAGCGGCCAATCTTGTTTTTTTTATTTGGGTTATACTTTGCTCATATGAAGTTTTTGGTATATCTTTGGATGAAATGAAACTGCATTCGGTTTTTCGAAATGTTTCTGTTGACGTCATCACGAGCAAAGAGTCTACGAGAAAAATTTAGCGAACTTGTTCAGCTATATCTCAAGAATGAGAGCACAATCAAAATTTCAAGATTTGCCGAGCTTTGTTGAGGGAGGAAGGGGGGAGACTATTAGAGAGGCCTATTAAAATTTTGACTGCCAGACGGGGGGTTATTAGAGAGGGGGCTTATTTGAGCTTTCATGGTATATTTAAAAGCAATCAGGGTATGGAACTGCTGTTGTACAACGGGAAAGGCACACACCCACACACTCAGGGAAGGTGAAACTAAGATACAGATAAATAGAAAGGGAAATGATAGAGTTGAATTGCTATTTTAGTTGTCTTTTATTTGTTCTTTTCAGGCCCTGGAAAGTGCTGGAACTTTGGGTGACAGTCCTTTAAAATCCTGCAAGGGCAAAATTATTCACTTAGACTGCAAAAATAATCAAAAGGAGCTGTATGCCACAACTGGACATGATACAGAGGCTCGATTTTTCTCCAGCAGCCAGGCCGGTAGCCAGGATTTTTTGAGGGGGGGGGGGGGGAGGGGTTGTGTACCACAAGAACCGTGACAAAGAACTCATGTTTGAATAAAACGCTATGCAACTTCCGAAAACACACGGTGCGGATTGTTCATCCTACGAATTATTAAACATAATTAGGGCAACCTCTAATGCTACGGGAAACTTTTCAGCGAACGCCGAAAGTGCGAGCTTTTAGGGGGGTCTGGGGGCATGCACTCCCCCCCAGAAAATTTTTAAATCTGAAAGCATTAAAACGTAGTTTCCAGCATTCACACGCCGATAACCGTGTCAAAAAGGTTCCAAGTATTGATCGTTATTTTCTTCTTAACACTGACAAAATGAGCGTTGTCGTCAGTTGTGTTTTAATTTTATAACTAACAAATATTGTCATCCTCTTTAACGCTCGCAAAATACGATACTAGTTACTTTAACTCAAAGGACCAAAACGTGCACAGTGCACATTTGTCTTCTGTTCATTTACGCCTTGCAAATTTACAGTTATCTTGCTGGGAATAAGATTGGTCATTAGCATTTCACAGTGTCAAGGTATAAATAAATCGCCGAATTAGCAGCAAAATGCTTGATTTAGAAATGCTGGAAAAATAGAAAGCCCTCCGATCGAACAGGCCAGTATTGTTTTTATTTTGTAGTTGTTGCGTATTCATCATGACTGCAACTCGGAGTTCACCTTGATATCCAAGTTAAACGGTTTGTTCAACTTATTCATGTTTTAACAAAAATGTATTTCTCTGCTCGTTGGCTGGTGAGAACTGATCTATAAAACCGAGATACTCGTCGTATCCCGACTGAAGTAGAGTCGGGACTCGGTATTCTCAAGTAAAACGGGACAATCCCGCCTAATTTGGGACAGTTGGACACTCTGCAAGGATTTTAGAAATATAACAAAGCCTGCTTCTTTACTTTGTTTTATGTTACCAGATCTCTTACGCCCGCCAGACCCGACAGAAATACGCTTCGGAAACCTTACATTGAAGTACAGTTGCCCACGACCTGACGGTCACCGTACAACTTATAAATGTACTTTAACTGAAAAGATGTAACCGCGGTTAAACAAGATCTTGAACCTTCTCTTAATTAATCTAAAAGAGACATGTCATGGCGTTCAACCACCAAATCGAAGGGTAAGTTACGTAATTACAACAACTCACGACGGAACTGACAAAACAGTGACGTCAGTAGACACCCAACCAAATCAAGTAACTACCAACAAAAAAACATTTTAAAACTAATTTTCAAGAGGAATAAATTTTGATAAAAAACACAGTTTAATTCCTTTGCAAGCGAATGTTAACGATACTAACATGATTTGTAGATGCAGTTTGTAACAAACATTTCATTGCCATAGTTTCTCGTGGAGTGCTTGTGTTTCAGGAACCCAGACTTCAAGTGAAAATACCTTCACCACAATTAATAAAGGCGCTGAGGCTAAAAACCAGTTTGCTTTCAAATAATTAGGGACTTCATCAGGCGTCCCGCGTCGCAAGCGACGTATATTAGGCTTCATTTCCAACGCCTATTTTCCACAGTTCTCTTTTAGTCTAAAAAAGTTAGTATCAATAACCCCAACAACTTCCTACTCTGGTTCTAACTCTTACTAATTTGTCTTTTTGGAACCCTGATAGCACTTTCTCTTGCAAATACTAAGATAAAAGTAAAGCCCTGTTTCATGGAAGCTACCCAAAAATGTACAACTCACTCAGCAACCATTTTTTATTCCTACATGCAGCTTTGATTACTCCAGGCACAAAATTAAAATTTGAAGCTTTAAAATACATTTCTTACAGATGTTAAGCGTATGGCAGGCACCAACCCCCATATTTCACTATACCCGTCATTTATAAAAAAGTTACATGTTACTTATAAGTGGTCAGTCTTTCAAGACTTAGATCAGTTTTATAAATGTAGTTTCAAATGACAGTTAATATCCACACTGAGGTCAACCAAAGAGATCCAGTTTGATTCTTGTAAAACAAACACTAAACCCAGAAGTTCGGAAAGCATTATAAATTATTTTGTGTTGAACGCCCTGATCAAAGACCCAGCATCCTTTGGGAGCGCCTGTACTTCAAACAGTTGGAAACTTATGGTAGGTGGAGAAAATCATCTGAAATGAAGTTCCATCACAAGCCACTGAGAGGACCAGTTATTCTAAATTGAGTTATTTAGCACAAGTTTTATTGCAAATGTTGGACTCTTGAAAGCAAATTACTTACATTATTTGTTCAAAGACATTAGGACTTGGTTGGGGCCATCTTTAATTATAACTTCATTTTCAAAGACGAATCCAAAATTTTAGACAAAGTGTACAAAGGACACTGGAAATCCGATCTGGGATTTAACACAGGGATTATACTCTTCCCATAACCATATTCAGTTAATTTGCAAAATCTGTAATTGGAAATTGAACTATACTCTATAGTCTAAGGTTCTCGTGGACCTCTGGTTTGATGTCATACACAAGCTCCAGTATCCGACCAATCACAGCCTCTTTATGTGCAGCGATGTCATTTGACACCTGGTTCAGCCTGGTTATTGTCTGCTCTTCAATTTTTGCCTGGAAATCATCTTTGGATCCCATATGCTGCAATACGACATGCACAGATAAACATGACCGTTAGCCTATTGAACTAACTTGCAGTTTCTGACTAGAATGGTGTAAGAGTTCAATCAGACTCAGAGCTAAAATTCATACAACTTCAATCACTGCACTTGCATTATTTTTCTTACCTCTTTCTGGTGCTCCTTAAACTGCCTTTCTCGTTCGCTCTTGTATCCTTCAATTTCCGCCTTGGCCTCTTCTTTAGCTTCCTTCAACCTCTTGGTCTTTCCTGGTAACAAACAAAACATAAATCAACATTGTCTAACCTATTATGGACAGCAACAATAAAATATTACAAACTGTATGTTCAAAAAGTGATAAAAAAACGTGAATACATGTATGTACATCTAATTACTTTTTAAAACATGTTACTTATTATAATTCGTACTAACAATTTGAATAGAATTTGGTGACATAAGTTCTAACCATGTTAAGATCTTTTCTGCGGTAAATCATAACTTTGTGACAAAGTTCTTGGCAAATCTGCAAAATACAGTTAAGACCTTGGCCTGGGTGGAAAGGAGGTACTACCTCATCAAGCTGCATACATGTGCATTCATGTAAACATGCTAACCAGCCCAGGGGCTAAGTTCCCTAAAAAACTGTTAGCCCAACCTTCAAACTCACTGGTCCCAGCGGTGGGGCTAAGAATTTTTACACCCTTCATTAGATGCATTTGTATTAGAAGTTGAAGAGCGATGGCAAGCCAGAAGGTTGTTTCCCTCTCAGATCATAATTTTCTTTGTTTGCACACTCAAAATGATCAAACTACATGCAAAAGAAGCAAAAAATAAGGACATGTTCGGTTACAATTTGCTTATGAGCAAAGCTTTTCATTATTTCTGTAAAGAAAATCAAAAACAACGTTTTTAAATTTTAGCAGATGGTTGAAAGTTTTAATCAAAGGTTTTGGATTTGTCATTTGTCACACTGAAGATATTTGGATGACAGTTGAAGTTTCCACATCACTTGTGTTGACTTAAATGTTGAAAATACTAAAATGGTGTTTACTAAGAGTGTTTAGTAGTTGTTCTTAAAAACTGGCCAAGTGCATGTTTGGCTTGAGTCTATTAACTTGCATTGTTATAATGAATGCCAATTTTGTTAAATCAACATTTCTAAATAAGGAATAACTAAACAATAAAAAGCCACTCGAAAAGAAAAGCTTGTACCAAACAAAATCAAAAATATAATTTGGTCACAATCATCATCAGAAATCTGCTTAACCTAAAGAAAAAATGTATAATATTTCAAAGTAATAGCACAAATCACAATGCAACAAATCTATGATGTACATTTTGTTTCAGTTGAACATTGCATTATTTTGTTATTTAAACTGCTTTGTAATACTTATCCAACAAACACGATTTAGAAAAAATGAATCCTTCTTATACCTAGAAAGTACACATAGAAAAAAACGACTTGAAAACATATCATCCTAGGGGAAAACAGGTAATGGTAAGTGGAGTATTAGACTTGGATCAAAATTGTCAGAAACCTTCAATACTGACAACAACTGATAAAGCAAGTTTATTCTTTAGATCTGTTGGAAACTTGATTAGCTAAGTTTTTTTTAACTAAAATTAATTTTGAAACGACAAACTGTCTAAAGTATAAAATAAAAAACTAACCACGGCGATATCTTCATTCCAGAATATTTTATAGTAACAAAATTAATGAGAAAAAAACCCTTGAATAATCAAAATAATGTATGGATTCTTGTACATGTAAAATGTAGTGATCATATAGCACACTTGCTTTAATACAATTAAAATGTTTAAACGTATCCAATCTTAAAACATCATGATTTGTTACTAACATCTATTTTAAAAATGGGCTTGATCTAGAATGATTAAAAAACCGAAACATATTCTTGGATCAACAACTGAATAATCGGTATACAAAAGTCAGAACTGAACTCCTGAAGACAACAGAACCGAAGAACACAGTGACAGTACCAGTTTAGTCATTTCCCTGACAGTTTTTGAGACTTTTGTCGCAAGCACAGCATAGCAAGTGAACGACTTGATGGGAATTAAACTTACGCTTTCTGGCCTCCGAAACCAAATCGGCAGCCTTCTTTTCTGCCTGTAAAAGTTGCTGAATTCCCTTCGAGTGCGACGCCATCTTGAGTTATTTCTGGGTCACCAGTGCACATGCGCATCACATGACATGAGATCACTAGTACTCAGTCCCATCATTGAAAACCTCAGTTGGTCTAAAGACATTCATACGCACGTATCTCCAGACTTTCTGGACACTTTTTTGTGTGTGGATGATTGGAAACTCGTCTACACGGTACCTCACTGACCTGCGACATATATGATATGCCCGGGGTACTCCCCTATATTCGAATGATAGGGATGATTGTAATATTTTTCAGCCAGTGTACTAGTAACCTGACCCTGTGACGTCATCTGCAAAACTGTTGATCCTTAAGCCTGCTCATAAAGCAGCACTTTGGACTAAGAGTTAAGTTTAAGGAACTTCTGGATATGAGATTAAGTCTTTTAAACACTGAAGAGTAAATCACTACTGAAGAGCATAAATTTTATTTGTGTCTTGTCTCGCGGATGTGGCCTGGAACGACATGATGTACGGTTTTGCAGACGTCCTCGCCGCCGAGCGACTCTGATCAGCTGGAGGGGCTGTGATCGGCGATTTGTTTTTTTTTTTTGAGGTTGTTCAAGCGAAATCTATTAATAGTAATATTTAGTGCGCCAATTTTCTATGGCTTGGTATTTTTAATGGAGTTTTATAGGATTTTCGACGATCATCCCTATCCGTTTTACCCCAGAGTACCCGCCCAACGGGCATATACGACTATATCAGTTAGGCATGTCCGTGCCTCACTTCCTACTGGTTTCTACAAAGTTGGTCAGGTAAACTGAAGGGGATGCAAATCCGTCAAGGGGGTCAATATCCGCTAGCCGAATAGGGAGATACCCCGTGGGAACCATGAAACAAAAGGGAACCTAGATTAACGTGGATACTGAACTAGTGCTATTAAACGACAACTGTACTTGGGTACACATGAAATGTAATCCTCTCCCTCAAACTCCCCAATTATCTTCCCCGAGCACCTGGAACAGGCCATAATGAAATATTCAGTCAGTGCAAGATTTTACTTGGTTTATCTTTTTTTCTGACTTCAGTCCATGCATGTATGCTTTGTGGTGTTGAAAAGCTTGTTATCGTGCAGAGGCGTAGTCAGAGAGGGAACTTTCCTTCCCTGCCTAACGATACCAGCGGTCCTGAGTAATGCGGGCATCAGTGGCCATCCCGAGGGGGCAACCCCCGGGCACCCAGGGGCATTTGTCACAGCTGCTGCGACAAATTCATGCTAAAGCCCCTCGGGTAGGGCAAAAAATTGGGACAAAAACCCCCACCCCTGGAGCAACCTGGG
>JAOBRG010112883.1:0-19646 GCA_027574985.1 Umimayanthus nakama | reverse complement strand
TGCAGGGCCCCTATGGATATCAGCCTAGATGCTGAAAGGGCCACCCTGGATAAATAAAGTTTACTACTACTACTACTCATTCAGAATTGCTGCTGGGAGCTGTTTCTTCTTCATTTAGAATTGCTGCTTGGAGCTGTTTCTTCTTCATTCAGAATTACTGCTGGAGGCTCTTTCTTCTTCATTCAGAATTGCTGCTGGAGGCTGTTTCTTCTTTATTAAGAATTACTGCTGGGAACAGTTTCTTCTTCATTTAGAATTGCTGCTGGAGGCTGCTTCTTCTTCATTCAGAACTGCTGCTGGGAGCTGTTTCTTCTTCATTCAGAATTGCTGCTGTAGGCTGTTTCTTCTTCATTCAGAATTGCTGCTAGAGGCTGTTTCTTCTTTCTTCTTTATTAAGAATTGCTGCTGGGAACAGTTTCTTCTTCATTTAGAATTGCTGCGGGAGGCTGTTCCTTCTCCATTTAGAATTGCTGCTGGAGGCTGTTTCTTCTTCATTCAGAATTGCTGCTGGGACCTTTTTCTTTCTTCATTCAGGATTGCTGCTGGATGCTGTTTCTTCCTCATTCAGAATTGCTGTTTGAGGCTGTTTCTTCTTCATTCAGAATGGCTGCTGGGAGCTGTTTCTTCTCCATTCAGAATTGCTGCTGGAGGCTGTTTCTTCTTCATTCAGAATTGCTGCTGGGAGCTGTTTCTTTTTCATTCAGAATTGCTGTTGGAGGTTGTTTCTTCTTCATTCAGAATTGCTGCTGGGAGCTGTTTCTTCTTCATTTTCAGAATTGCTGCTGGGAGCTGTTTCTTCTTCATTCAGAATTACTGCTGGAGGCTGTTTCTTCTTCATTCAGAGTTGCTGCTGGGAACAGTTTCTTCTTCATTTAGAATTGCTGCTGGAGGCTGTTTCTTCTTCATTCAGAATTGCTGCTGGAGGCTGTTTCTTCTTCATTCAGAATTGCTGCTGGAGGCTCTTTCTTCTTCATTCAGAATTGCTGCTGGAGGCTGTTTCTTCTTCATTCAGAGTTGCTGCTGGGAACAGTTTCTTCTTCATTTAGAATTGCTGCTGGAGGTTGTTTCTTCTTCATTCAGAATTGTTGCTGGGAGCTGTTTCTTCTTCATTCAGACTTAATGCTGGAGGCTGTTTCTTCTTTATTCAGAATTGCTGCCTGGAGCTGTTTCTTCTTCATTCAGAATTGCTGCTGGAGGCTGTTTTTTCTTCGTTCAGAATTGCTGCTGGGAGCTGTTTCTTCTTCATTCAGAATTGCTGCTGGGAGCTGTTTCTTTTTCATTCAGGATTGCTGCTGGATGCTGTTTCTTCCTCATTCAGAACTGCTGTTTGAAGCTGTTTCTTCTTCATTCAGAATTGCTGCTGGAGGCTGTTTCTTCTTCACACATAATTGCTGCTGGGAGTTGTTTCTTTGGCAAATAAGTGGTCATAGAAAGTCAGAGTGTGGCCAAAGTTTCTGGACGAACAATTGCAAGGAATTATGGGTTATACCCCAAAATAAGGCTTTCTTTCAGTGAATTGATGGAAGAATTTCTTTTAATGCACTGGAACTGTGGATATACATTAATTTCACACTATCCAGGCAAAAACTAGACAGATTTTAAATTTGCCTGGTTACACTTGTGGGGGCATAATTGTGCTACTCATCCACTGCACTTACATGTAACCATACAAGCGCTATACAAATGGTTTATTTGTTTTGTTTTTTTTATATTACCTGATTGATACAAGTGTTTGCCACTGAGATGATGGCTAAATCAGGAATGTGAAGGTGAAAACAGCAATGAGCAAGTATTCTCAGCTGCCCAAACATCGTTCATTCATACAGTACTGTATGGCTGTCAAATAGCAAAATCCATGTACTGAACTCGATTAGCCTTTGCTATTTCTTTAAGTACATGTAGCTGTGACCTACAGCTGACTGTCTTTTACATCAAATTTTACTATCAAATAACTTAAACTTGTCTTAGTAGAACATAAACTGTAGTACAGTACCTAGTATACATCTTTGGAATGTTCCTGTACTGTGTGTCAGTTACATACATGTACAGTAGGTCTAAAGATCCTGTCAGCTTAAACATTGTAAGCCAGGAGTGTAATAATAGCAGAAAAATAACTCGATAACGGCAACACAAGGAATGCTTCAACCTTGCACCTGCAATTTTCATTAACCCTGAAAACAAAATCACAGCTGCAGTACAATTATTATTATTTAATTTTTGACCTTTGCTGTACATCTAGATTTCAAAAGGATACATTTAGGTGAATTATTTGCACGGTTGCTAACAGTAATGACAATATTTTTTCAAACTCAGGGATAGTTATTGTAACAACACTTAATAACAAATCAATTACTATGTACATGTAACTACACTGGTTTTCAAAAAAAGCAGTCATAAATGTTCTTACAATTGTTCAGTCTTAAATAATTGAACATTAGTATTTGAAGTAGCTTTGGTGTTGACCAATCACAAAAACCAACAGGGAGCATATTAAATACAGTTTGTTTGTTTGTTACATGTAGCTGTTACATGTACCTTGGTCAGCAAGAAAGAAATACGAAAAAAAAATAAAAAAGATTAAAAAATGAAGTTGTACTGTACATGCACATGTATGCATTACATTATAGGCAATTGAAACTGTACAGACTCCTATAATGTTTCTGAAATAGAATGCAAATCAGTAACTGTTCATCAGAAGGATACCTAAAACGTGTGCAATTCTACAATAAATGTGACCGTGCACGGGAAAACATACCTTAACGGTTTCCCGTTTTTAAGTGTGATTCCGTTTACAACCGTATGCAAGCCTTTTAAAAAAATTGCATCCGTTTAAACGACTTGCTCACCCGTTTACTTGAACACCCACTCGTTTAAACGACCTGCTCACCCGTTTACTTGAAACACCAACTCGTTTAAACGACTTGCTCACCCGTTTACTAGAAACACCCACTCGTTTAAACGACCTGCTCACCCGTTTACTCGAAACACCAACTCGTTTAAACGACTTGCTCACCCGTTTATTCGAAACACCAGGTCATCGAAATGACTTGCTCACCCTTTTACTCAAAACAACAATTTTTTCTTTTTCGTTTTTACATCATTTGCCAGGGATCACTTTCTTTGTTTCATAAAATATTCTGACAGTATTTTTTGATTGTGTCATTCACTGTATTCGTGCCTAAAACCCTTTAATTGTTGCAAAAACACCAACTCGTTTAAACGACTTGCTCACCCGTTTATTCGAAACACCAGGTCTCTAAATGACTTGCTCACCCTTTTACTCAAAACAACAATTTTCTCTTTTTCGTTTTTACATCATTTGCCAGGGATCACTTTCTTTGTTTCATAAAAAATTCTGATAGTATTTTTTGATTGTGTCATTCACTGTATTCGTGCCTAAAACCCTTTAATTGTTGCAAAAACAACCATGGAAGAAGCTTCCAGATGATAAACCTCAGAGTTGTTTTTTCGGTTTTGGAGACATGACTGTATGTTTCACGCGTCGGAATTGAACACTGCGATTGGTCTGCTACAGGGAACATTGAGACAGTTTGACCTTTGCGGTTTCAGTTTGTCCACGCCAAGTTGATTTTACAATCTCCAAAATTATTTTCTGTCATTTTACATTTTCAGTCAATTTAAAACTCCAAAACAAGTAAAAGCCGGTTTGGGTCAAAATCAAATTGCTAATGAAATGCACAGTTTGAGAAAGTTGTTTTTAAAAAACAACAGTTAATTTTGCGGTTGACTTCAACAAAATTCCCGGACGTTTTCACTTTCGCCTTAGTTTTGCGGTTAATCAACTCACGAGAAATATTTTCCCCCATTTGTCCCAGCGAATGTAACGGATTGTGTGTGCAAATTTGAAACGGTCGATGTTTGACAGCTGTTAAAGTCCGGGGAAAGTAAAGGCAAGCATTGAATTACAATTGGACAATATGTCGATCGTGAACTGCTACATGTAAACACAATTTTGTTTCGAAAACAAGTCACGTATCCGTGAAATCCAAAAATTTAAATATCACGGCAGACGTAAACAGTGAAGTAAACTTGTATAGTTCGAACAGTTCAGCTGGCGTTAGCAATTCGAACGTGCAGACAATCCTTTCGCAGAAATCACCAACCCGTTTAAACGGATAGGCAACCCGTTTACAAAATTCACCTATCCGTTTAAACGGTTACGCAACCCGTTCGCAGAATTCACCCACCCGTTTAAACGGTTACGCAACCCGTTCACAGAGTTCACCAACTTGTTTAAACGGTTACGCAACCCGTTTGCAGAATTCACCTACCCGTTTAAACGTTTAGTGTAACCGTTTAAACGACCTGCGGACCCGTTTAAGGTCGTTCGAAAGTCGTTTATTTCCTCGTTTTTAAGGAAAGTCGTTAAGGTACGTTTTCCCAAGCACGGTCACAATTGGTTTCAGCTCTATTAAATCCTATACCAATTGTAGACCATTTTAGGAGGAGCCACCCACCATGTGAGCACAGTTACTGAACAATCATTGGTATAGGTAAGGAAAATAACCCTTAAGTGTTAGACAGTCTTAGCCAAGAAACAAAGCTTTTCCATGATGTTGTCCATGTACATGTACAGTGACCAAAAAAAAGTCTTAAATTGATTTTGGGCATTTTCGGCCTCATATTCTTATAAAAATAGTTCTTACATGCATATGAAATAAAGAATGTACATGACTTGTGTGTATGTATGTGTGATAATTATATTCTATCCTCAAACATATGTAGACACAGCAATGGAAAACTGACTTTGATTACATGTAACTTCTTGTTTTTAAAGGAATGGAGTGTGCTATGTGCATGTACAACATATTAACATAACTTGTAAAAGGACATGACAATCAAAATTGTCGTGTATAATCAAACAAGATTTAAAAACAATATTGTATGACTTATTTATTCTACTATCAGTTGAAATAACACCATTTCAAAATAGTAAGGAAACTTATCGCAATGCATCTGCTGGGGTTATTAAGAACGATGAAAAGTGTTTTTCACACTTCCTCATTTCTTCCTGGACTTTACTTTTCTAATTATAATTATTCTTAAAGTGCATAGGAGCCGTAGCAGAAAATTTTGGTTGTCAATTCTATTGATACTTCTTGACAGATTTCTATAAGAATATAATTCTAACTTTTCATTTTTGTTTTATGCGGCATCAAAAAAACACCCATAGCCTGGGTCTAGTATGCCTGTGATGTCAAACTGGTGAGACTCCTGCAGCGAAACAAACATTACAGTGACTTGCACAAGTGCTGTTAACAGATGTTTTGTATATATTTAAATACAGTATACAGCATTAAACTACTGAGTAGCCTTGGAAAGGAAGCATGTGTTAGTCAAACTGGACTCACCAGTTTGACATCATCAGGCTTTTTTTTCAAACCAGGCTCCACCAGCGCAGTCAAAAGTAACATGGGATCTTGAAACAGCGAAGTTTTACACTTTCAAAGTCATATAAAACCAGTACAATGCTCTACCATCCTCTTTCTTTACTTCTTTTGTAGTTGTACTGTAGTTGTATTTAATTTTGTTTCCTTTTTGTAGTTGTATTGCACTTGCGACAGAGTAACTTATTAATGATCCGTCCCGACTAGCAGTGCTATTTGCAGATCAGCATTAAAACAAAAATATGTAAATGAATACATGCAAAATAAAAGTTCAAGAATTTAATAAGTTCAATAATTTTTTTGATAAACTGAAATAACATACAATAGTTCTACCACAGCAAAATCACTTTTGGCCTCATTCAGCAAGTTTACTACTTACCTTGAATAATAGTGGCAGAGTTACTTTCAATGGTGTCCACAATCTCTTCCCTGAACCTTGTGATTGGTAATGATTGGTCATACTCATGATCAAAGTCATAGTTCTCATAAATGTGAGCTGCCTCTTCCTCTTGAAATGGTGCTGCTGTGGGTTCCAACAAGGTTGCCTCCTCTGGTGAGTCCAACTCCAGCTTATTTAATCCAGCTACATCTTGCACAGCATTAGCTCCTTGACTGCCTTCTTCATCAAACCCATTGAAATACTCAAAGCCCGGGGCAGGGGGAGGAGAGCTGGTGTAAAACAATTCAACATGGCTATCAATTGGCTTTGGTTTGACCACAGGTCAATTAGACTTTTGGGTTACATGTATAAGTCCAAAACAAAAGTAAATATACATGTACCGGTAATCCACATCAGATATTGATTAAAACAAATGTTTAATATGTATTTTAAAACTATAACGTAATTTCCATTTTTTTCAATAGTTTTTAGTGTTTTTTGTTTGATATGCAAAAAAGTAAAAACTGTAATTAAAAACATTTGAGTTCATTCCTGCATGAAACTTGTTCAAAGCTTCAAAACACTGACAAAACAACAACCTTGTAAATACTAACCAGTGGTAATGAAGTGCAGCCAGAATAGCTTGAGGTCCAAGGCAATCAATTTTTGCCAGGTGATCAAACAATGTAATATTTAGTATACATGTACATGTATACAGTTGTATACATGTACATGAAAACAACTGTTTTAGTACAACCTCTTCAACCCTTACTCTTTAATGTGAGAATTTATGACCATGAGCAAACAAATGTTTTATATATCAAGCTTTACAAAAATATTATTGTTTCAAATGTGAGCTTGATATAACATGTTTGTGGCAGGATTTCAGTTTTTTCAAGCCAATTGCAGATTGCTGCATGCAATGTGGAGGATCAAAACTCAGTAAGACCACATTTTTTCCACAATTATTTTTCCATTTTTACTACCACACTTGTGTCATTTTATCCAATCAACAATCGAAGAGCTCGGTGCAAAAATGGGCAAAGTGACGATATTGGACCACCCTTCACAAAACCTTGAAATTATCTATCTTCCTGCTATGCTACAGTGACCAAAGGACTCATGTTAGGTAGCCAACACATTATTCTTGCAATACAAACAGAATTTCCGCCCAAAGAACACCAATTAAGTTTACTTTTGACTGGGAAAGAAAAGCTTCCAAAACTGCCAAGAATTTCTTATAATCTCTGCTGGGGGTAAAAACACTTCTGCCTGTTCTTACCCTTGCTGGATGGGACTTTAAAAAAAAAGCACCATTAGCCTAGAAAACAGTACAGCTGTGAAAACAAAAACATATTTCCCAGTATTTTAAAAAGTCACCAAAAATCGTCACTTAGGCCGTTTTTGCACTGAGCTCTTCAATTTAAATATCGCCAAGCAACCACTTTCAAAAGTCAGAAGACAGAATGATTTTCTTTTTCCATAGCTAGCCAGATCCCAATGACTGAACCAGTGGCTCAAAAACCTATTTTTTTGTACTAAATAAATTACATTTCTCAGTCTCAAAAAGTAGCCACATTTTGAACTCCTTGTTTTGATGAAAAAATTCTATGTAAAATGGATTACCAACTTCAACTGAACTCAAACCTTACTTCAAATTTTCATTGTCAATATAAAAACACTTTACACTATGTTTTACACCACTTTACCCAACAAATAATGTGTTCTAACTAATCTTCAATAACAGTCATGAACATGTACATGTACATATGTGGGTCCTGACAATCGTTAAAAAATTAAAACATTTCTAACTATGTTTTTTCCTGTTGTCAAAGCTTCATTTTTTCTGCAATCTGATAATGGCTTGCATAAACTGTATTCTTCACAGCACTATTTACATGTTCAGTTTAGTTTGAAGGTGATCTATAGCAAGTGTCAGCAAAAATCAAAGATTCATGAGTTGCTTTGGTGAATTGGGATTTGTTCATGTTCTGTCAAACTGGAGATCTTGGAAGCAGATGAGCACAGGAAGCTCAGACTTTACTTTTAAAAGAATTAAGTTAGTGCCCACAATTTACAAAACACCTGATACAGGTATGTTGTGTACATGGTAAAAGCACTGGTAATGCCACAACTGTACTTTGTGGCACTGCAGGGCTAATGAAATTCCCTGGCACTAGGGTGCTACAGTGTATTTGCGCCAAGTTCATCCCATTTATGCCAAATGACAGAAAAAATGCCGATGACAGGGGCTAAATATCGCCCAAATTGAAGAACAACAATACAAAGGGTACTGATGAATTTTCAAACATTTTTGTAAACATTTCTTGATTCTTGTTTTTGATTGTGACTAACAAAATGGAACAAAAACAAGAGTGAGAATGTGAACTGAGAAAAGAAACGTTTGAATCCAGAACACTGAAACCCAGGTATTTCAAGAGCCTTAGATGCTGCTAATATGAAACATGTTGTATTCTTGAGCATGAACTGGTCACAAATATCGCAGTATGCTGTTGCTTCCACTCACTTTATGTGCCATTTCGCATGTGAATTTTGACAATTGCTACACCTTGTTGAGCAAAGCTGCTTGAGTGAACAATGCATTTTAAAGTACCTACATTGTAGTGGAAAGAAATTACTATAAAAAACAAGAGGCTACATGTACTACTGTAGTAGCCTAAACTCAGCTAAACAAGGGTTTCTTGGGTCACTGGGAGTCTGGTTTGCAGTTTTCGCCCCATAAGGATTTCACTCGGTGTCAGCCCGTTTCTTAATGGAGCAGAGCAGTAGGCAAGGAAGCCAAGGTATGGGTTGGCATTCTTTCTCAGGATGTTCTTTGCTGTTTGGACTGCCCTTTCAACTTCTCCATTGGCTTGGGGGTAGACAGGTGAGGATGTCACATGAGTAAATCCCCAATCTTTGGCAAATTCAGGGGGCCATTGTCGGATACCACAGTGTCTGGGACTCCATGGGTTGCAAAGATTTCACAAAGGGCACATATGACTGCCCCTGAGGTGATGGTTAAGAGTTCTCGGACTTCGAACCATCGGCTGCTATAGTCAACCACAATGACGTATGATTTCTTGTCGAGTTCAAACAAGTCTGAACCTAGACGGCTCCATGGCTTGGAGGGGAAGGATAGGGCTAGGAGGGGTTCTCTCTTTTCTGGCCACAGTTTGGCACAAGTACGACATCGGTTGACCATGGCTTCAATCTGTTTGGTGATAAGAGGCCACCATACCGAGTAGCTTGCCCGACCTTGACATTTGGTGATTCCAAGGTGTCCGTTGTGGATAGCATTGAGCATCTCGAACTAAAGAATGGATGGGATTACCCCTCGGTTGTTAAACATCAAGAGTCCCAAATGACAGTTAGATGATGTTTGTTCTCCCAGTATGGTTTGAGTAGTGACTGGGATGGCGTGACAGGTGGCCAGCCATTCTGACAGTATGCCTTCACTTGCTTGCAGACGGCATCCTTGTCTTGTGTTGTTTCAATTTCTTTTAGACGTCGCTCAGTTGCGAGTAGCGTTGACACTATGGTTTCGCTGTACTCTTCTATGCTTTCAATCAATTTGAGGTCTTCAGGTGTCAGGGTACTGGTTGGAGTGCAAGAGAGAGCATCGGCTGTGTTCTGGTATTTTCCCTGTACATACCTCACTTCAGGTGCATACCTTACCATTCCTAGTCGAAATCTGAGGATTTTTGGAGGAACCTTAAAAAGGTCTGTGCTTGACAATAAGGGAACCAGAGGTCGATGGTCTGTTTCAAGGATGAAAGTTGTCCCTAGGATGTACACAGAGAATTTCTCACATGCCCAAGTGGCGACCAGTGCTTCTTTCTCAATGACAGCATATCACTTCTCTGTGTCGTTGTGTGAATGTGAGGCATAGGCAATGGGACGGCGGTTGCCGGAAGCGTCCATCTGCAGGAGAACTGCTCCGAGTCCATCTTGGCATGCGTCTGCTGCGACAGTGCTTTTTTTGCTGGAGTCATAATGGGCTAAGACGTCAGGGAACATAAGCATTTCTTTAATTGCTTGAAAGGCTCTTTCCTGTGGCTGGTCCCACAGCCACTGCTGCCCCTTTTGTAGCAACTGGCAGAGGGGCTCATTAATAGTGGATAGGTCGGGAATGACTTTGGCGAGCTGGTTTACCATGCCATGAAATCGCTGGAGCTCAGTGACAATGCTGGGTCTTGGGAAATCTTGTACGGCTTTGATGTGCCCTAGAAACTTGATTCTGCATTTTGAGAATTCGCACTTGTCGTTGAGGGTGATACTGCAGCCTGCAGTCGCTCGAGAACTTGCCGAACTTGAGTGTCATGAACACCCGGTGTCGGGGCATGGATGAGAACGTAGCCATTTGACATACTACACCCTCAAGTCCCTCAAGTATTGTTGACATCATGCTCTGAAAAACTTCCGGTGCAGAACTGATTCCGAAGGGGAGACGGTTGAAGGTGGGGAGGAGTCTTGATTCTTCATCGAGGGGGATTTGCTTGGATTTGCTATCTTTAAGCTTGGCTAAGTTCTCGTCGACTGTTGCCATAGGGTGAATTTCTCTCTTCACAGCTTTGTTTAGGGGGTCAGATCCACAAAGATTCTCACATCACCGTTCTGTTTTAGAGCAGTGGCTCATCACTTGCTTGTGTGCTCTTGAAGTCTCTGCTGCTCGAAGGCTCTCAACCACTCTCTCAAGGGTCGGTACAGGGCGCACACGAAGGAGTCGCTCTCAGGAATTTTCATCATGAGTGCCGATAACTAGACGGTCACGGATTAGGGAGTCTTTGAGGTCTTCGAATTCGCACGAGTCAGCTAGTTGGCGAAGTCTGACAACGTACTCGTCTATGGTTTCTCCAGGTTTTTGGGTCGCCGAGTTGAAAACAAACCACTCGTAGAGCACGTTTCGTTGTGGTATAATAGTATGTCCGGAGGGCTTCAAGGATTCGACTGGGGTCTTTTTTGTCAACTGCTGAAAGGGTTGGAAGGGAATTCATAATCTTCTTACAGACTGTGCCCATCACAGTTATCAGAGTAGCCGCCACGAGCTCCTTTCCGCCATCTTCTTCAAGTTTGGCCCGGAGTTGTGTTGCGATAGCGTAGTACTCCCAGGAGTTCTTGAAATCTTTCTAATTTTCTTTGACATCACCTTTGACTGACATGGGTGTACTGTAGGAGCAGGGATTTGGTAAGTAGCCATGCCGATTTTAGTTGGTTTTTTGGCTCAAAACACCGCTGCCACCGTGTTGAATAACCACGAACACCAAGATGCAAACATAACTGACTTTATTGTTATATTGCGTGGCCATTATGCCATAGGCTGATGCTATACAAACAACGGTATTGATTATACAACAATCTATGTCTTGTAATCAGCGATTTCCTGAAAGCAAAGACTTCAGTCTTTTTAGCTTTTACAGAGAAAGCAGTGAAGGTCAGTGAAGTATCTTGTCCCGCCCCCATCTTGTTTTTGGGAAGCGGAACTCAGATCGAGGCTCACACTGATCTTGTACAATAATGCATGCGCAGTTCATCGCGACACGAAAAATAAGAACAGAGCCGATTCCTTACCTTACAGCCCGAGTAAAAATAGCAATCAAAGTTTCCAAACATTTCAAACCCTACTGTATGAACCCTACAAAGAACTCTACGAATAGCCAGCCCCTTTTTTATTACACTGTTGTTGTTGTTCACTTTCTCATTCTGTTGTGCTTACATGTTTTAAAAAAAAAACTTCCTACAAGCCAAGTTCTCATAAAAGAATATATATTAACTCCTAAATATTCCAAATTTATATACCTAAATAAGATCATCAAGCGGAATAAATCGCAATGGAAATTCAATGGATCTCAACATTCGGAGCATCTATAATTCCAAATCTGGGCCTTGGTTGTTTTAACGTTGTTCTTAATTTTTGGCCAAATTTGAGCCTTGTTGTTCCTATAAAAAAGCGTGTACTTGGTCGCGTTCCACTAGGGTTTTGTTAGCGTTTCTGCACCCAAGTTAATTACCTTATTTTGGTTGAGCACATTTTGGCATGCCTGCCTGTAGACTATTGCAATATTTGCCTTGGAAGCGAAAAATTGAGCAAAAAGCAATAATAGTTTTGGAGAAAGGCGGATACTTCCCGCTCCCCCCCCCCTCCCCCAACCATCCCTGTGCTCCAGGTTGTGCTCATTGGCGTAGTAACGTTACCATGACTTGACGTGCACTTTTCGAAAATCAGTCAGAGAAGGAAACTGAAGTCTTCTCTTTCGTTTTTAATGTTTAAAAAACGAAGACATTAATTTTATTTATCAACTTGACAATGGCTGAATGTTTTTTAAAAACTACAGGCATCGAATCTTTAGATACGACACTACATAAACATTCGAGGATAGTGTTGTTGATTCAAAACCGAACATCCATTAGCTTCAGTCAAGGAGGTGATTTAGTTTATACACAAAGCAATTGCTTGAATTCTGTATAAGTGCATACTGGGCCCCTGAATACCGAGATCAGTGGAATAGGGGCTGATCGAAGTTAACACACTCAACGTCATTTAGTAATGGCTTTCAGCCTTGTAATATAATGTATTCTATGGCTGCAAATCTCCATCTTTTGCACAGTCAGTAGTAATGTTATTAGTATCCTTCATGAATTTTTTCCACAAAAGACTGAAAAAAGTAATTTATAGTCATCGCGATACTCTTTGCATTCTTTTTCAAAAGATATCCTGATATCAGATGAGTGTTTGTGTTGACATGGGCTAATGAGTAATGGCACAAGACGATTGACTCGTGAGTAGAGCATTTGACTTTTTATCCTTTTCAGATCATAGACGTGCTCAATTAGTTATTTTTGAGCAAAAATCAACTTCAAAGACTAACAGAACATTAGGTAAAACGAATTGTTACATAAAGTTTGCCCAAAAAAGTGTTTGAAGTATCTGACTATTTGTGCTTGCTTGACTACAGCCATGATTTTGTTGTGAAAATACACGAAAATGCCCGTTGTGTTTGCTGTTCTCAACAAGTCGCTTTTTAATTACCATAACTGAGTTTTTGATATGTTTCAGCTTAGCAAGAGTTATTTCAGCTTAAATAAAATTTTCTGTGAGTTTTGTTGTACCATGCTAGATTTCTGCTCATAAAGTTTCCTCATTTTCAAGTGCTTGCCTGAGTGCCGAAAGTAGGGATCCCCGAGCGTTCGAAAAATACATACAAATTTAAAAAGTTTTCCAATATTATTACATTTTTATGTTCTCTAAGGAAAGTCCTTCTGAACTACAAAACATCATTCCCATGTAAAAAAAAAACCTGCGTCCTCCAAAGCAATTTGAAAATCAGCCACATCTTGACAAATTTTAATGGTGCCTGCGACGTGAATACGGTATTTGACATTTTCCCGTATTTCTAAAAAACAAAAAAAGTTTGGAAACTTTGATTGCTATCTTTACTAATAGTTTAAACCAAAGGGTTTCTCCTGACAGAATAATAAATTATTAAGAAATCCATAATATCAAGCTTGTCCGCCAATTCTCGAAAATCACAGGCAGCCACTCTTAATAAGGGAAATCTTAAAATAACTTACAAGTACACTATGGTTTTATATTACCATTAGGGACAGGAATGATTTCATTTGTATCAAATTATTATTTAGGTGGTTATTCTTTTCTGTAAATGACAGGTAACCACTAAACCAGCAAAGTTTGACCATTCTGGATTCAACACTACCAACCCGGTGACACTGAAACATTTCCTTTCTCAGGCTATCGCACAGAAAAAAATAGCCGAAAGTATTCACCTGGATATTTCAGTACTGCAAACTTTTAAAGTCAGCATTAATTTACTTGTTTGCCAGAGCTAGGTGGTACATAATATTTCTACACAGCTTTATACCAAGGAAAATCAGCTGGTGTCTATTAGAAAGTCCCGTTTGCTGTCAGTAAGAAACACAAAACATCGGTTCCTATTGTGCAGGGCCTGGTTGTACGAAGAGCGGATAACTTTATCTAGCGGATAAATCCCAATCCAGTGGATGATAAAATTGCCGCGTTCTTAAAGAACAAATTTTATCCACTGGATATAGAGATTTATCCACTGGATAAAGTCATGCATGGTTCAACTCCCTTCGCTAATTTACCGGGAGCTTTTGCATGAATAGTGTAGAGATTCGATCATTATATACCTTTGCAGATATAAACAAGCTGTACTAGAAATATTTATTACCTCAATTCGTGCGGCTTCTTCACCAACTTGAATTCCGGCTCGATGCTGTCAACCGCTGGCGTTTGAGGACCTTTTACCTGTGCTACGATTTGTGCCTTTGGAACTGGTTTGCTAACTTTGAAGAAGTCATTTATCATACCAAGAGTAATATCCGACATGACTGCTGATAAATATTTGTCAGAAAAGTTCACTTCCACACCATATTACTTTGTGAGTCGTGTTTTCCCTAAACTACGAATGAAATCCGTTGCCTTTTGGTCGAACAACATTAGTTGTTCTCACATGGTACAAGTCGGACATTGACCAATTACGTTGAATTTTAAAATAGAAAACAGAAGAAAATTTCTTTGTCCAATCAAAAGCTTCCTCTTATTGGTGTCCTGTTCCAATACCCAGAAGGCCCTGGGGACGAGGTTGGCTCACTGCGTATTTTAAAAATAGGCTGAGATTTGTCCAAATAATAAGAACAAGCAAGATTAATCGCCAGTCTGAAGTTTTGATCAGAAAAGTTTAAGAAATTTATTTATCCATTGTACACAGAATGAAAGGTACATAAAAACATAACTTGTCAGAATTTAGCTTGGTCATCGCAATCGGGTGCTTGGTGAGTAAGCAAGCACGTCAGACCTCACACTCGCCATGCCAACGCTGTATTGACAGTTTCAAACACATATATTTCTTACTAATAATGTCACTTTAAATGTATTGTTTTAGGCAACTAAATCACTGCTTACAAATTTCAGGATATAAGAAAAACTTAAGAACAATTTGAGGCTGAAATCGCAAAAAAAAATAGAACAGCCCAGGCTGGCCAGGCTGAGCCCAAAGTTACTGCCCTGGGCCCGGTTTATACGAAGAGTGGATGACTTCATCGAGCGGACAATCCGATGGATAAAACTGACGCATTCTTTATTTTGATTTGAAAACGCGCCAATTTTATCCACTGGGTAAGGATTTATCCGCTGGGTAGAGTTATCCACTATTCGTACACTAGCTGGCACTGGTGGTTCTTATATAAAAAAACTGTGTAACTGTGAAGTCGCCAAGGTCCACATTGAAGTCGCCCCGTTCAACTTAAGTTATGTCGTCGGGCTGAAGTTAATTTTAAATCATAGTCAATACACAAGGTCCAGGTCAAACGTAAACTGTTGCTTTAAAGTTGGAACTACAAAACATTAAAAGACTGACTGACTAAAAAAGAATTACAGTTGAACCCCTGTAGCTCAAATCGCCAAGGGAAGTTAAGACTACTTCAAGTCAGAATCAGTTGTTCTTATTTCGTGTGTGTATATTTGAATGTTCTCTTAGACAACCTTCCACTTATTACATAATACGTCATAATCAAAATAATGGCTGCCTAGTTTCTAGCCGTTATGGTTATTGTAGGTAGCTAGTACCCAATTCTCAATATTTGCAGAGAGTATACTGTAGTTTCATTTTCTATCAATCTATTTATCTATATCACTGATTTCAACTGATTCATGTAACTACACTTTGTAACTCTGGGTACAAATAAAATGAAAAAAAAGGTCAAGTTATCAGGGTTTCGAGCTCAAAACACGTGTTTTCATAAGAACCAGTAAACTTTGGCCGAGCTGCATTGTTCTTAACTTTTTATGGAATTCTTAGTCAGAATCAGTTGTCAGTCTTTTAAAAGCTTCTCTCATTTTCAAAGTATGCCATAAGAACAACAACAGTAAGAAATAAGTCCTAAAGTATTGCAAGTGCACCTAAATTGTGATCGGGAATCAAGCCGAATAAATTGCAATGGAAATTCGAATGACTGATCTCAACGTTTGGAGTACTTTAACGCTCGATAAAAATCAAGTTTGAGGAAAATTATAGAATTTTGTTAAAAAAGGCAAACCTTGCATTTATTATTCCAAATCCTAGCTTGGATTGTTCTTAGCTTGTTCTTAATTTTTGGTCAAATTTGAGCCTTTTTGTTCTTAAAAAATTGTTCTTAACTAAAAAAGCGTGTAAAGAGCTTTTGAACAAAAAGAACATGTGCAGAAAAACTGTAATTAAAGTGATTTTATGCTTATACATGTAGTTTT
This sequence comes from Umimayanthus nakama, assembly GCA_027574985.1. Lineage (NCBI taxonomy): Eukaryota > Metazoa > Cnidaria > Anthozoa > Zoantharia > Parazoanthidae > Umimayanthus > Umimayanthus nakama. Next base: position 3,592 of record JAOBRG010112883.1, on the reverse strand, counting down.
TGTAAGATTTCTACCAATGTAAGAGCATAAGAGTGACCTGAAAACAAAAAAAAAGCTTGGAACTGAACCAAGCAAGTACTATAAGGCAATTTCTTTTCAGAATGTTTAGCGCTAAGACCCACTTTAATATTGGTTGAAAAATCTATTCACAAATCGACTTCAAGCTATGGAGAGTAAAGTTAGAAAACAAGTGCTTAAGGGGAGTAAACATTGTTTCCCGTTAGCGTGGTTTCGGGTTACAGGGGCTAAAGTTATGAGGCAAAGCTTCGAGTTAGCGGGAAATCCGAGTTACCGAGGGTTCGAGGCATTCGGGTTCAACCGTATTTAAGATTTTTTTGATGTGGGGGGGGAGGTGGCTGGTTAAAACAAAGCTCTTTTTCTCTATCGAAATAACAATACAAGAGTTATTCAGAGGCTACAAATCACATGCATATATGAAGTATGTACGTAAGTGGAATGTTTTAGAGTTTGGCAGACATGCCACTATTCTAATGCGAACTCGTCACCCAACAAGGTGGCCAAAATTTCAGTCCAAGTCCCCTGATCGGAAGTCATCAAGCTCGAGGGCGTCTCCCAAGTTCAAAGTCTTGTCTCGGAGATTGTCATCCAGCGGTCGTACAATAGGCTATTTCACGGTTTTCGCCTCTATGGCAAGTAGCTAAAGTGGCTCAAATTAAGAGAGCTTAGTATGGAAATTTTCACGACGTGTTATTTAACAAGTTTCAAACTTTGCCTCTTCAAAACCACTAATTCGCGCCAGTTTAATTTGCCTGAGTTTTGGCCCTCGCCTACGTTCCTTCATCTTTCATACTTAAAGACCAAAACGGTAGCTATACTTAATTCAAGAAATAGTTATCATAAATCTGGTTCGTGATAAAAATATCTAAACTTGAAATTTTTAGTTTCTGGCGGTCGAACGCGAACTACTCGTGACCCCTTTCAGAGGCGCGGACGTCCGAGAGAATGGGTTGTATTGATGCGTATGTCCGAGAGAATGGGTTGTTCTATATATCAGCCAATAGCATCGGTGTATTTTCGATCCGTTGCAGTTACATGCTTTTATTTATTTCATTTCATTTTATTTTCCTAAATTTTTCGTGGGAATATAAAGGATTTCCGCTCGGAGGGTAGACAGGAATTTTAGACTTGTTTTCAAAAGCCCTCTCAGCCCAGACAACTTTTCACTCTTAAGTCAGACTTCAAGTTAAGTCTTAAAGCGTTCAACACAATTTAGTATCAGCTTTCCAAGCTTTAAAAAATCATAAGCCCCCCTCCCCCTCCCCACGGTACACACTATTTTTTAAAAGAACAAACTTCATATAAAGGCTAAGATTGGTCTAGAAATTAAGAACAAGCTAAGAACAATCACCAGGCTGCAATTTTGATCAGAAGAAATTAAAAAAATTAAATGGATCCTTAAATACAGATTGAGATGTACATGAAAACAAAACTTGTCAGAATTTAACTTGGTCAACGGGCGCTGGAAGAGTGATTAACGGCAAGCTCGTCACGTTCGCGGACGTTGTGTTGACAGTTTCAAGTTTTTTCGCCGAGGGAAGCAACAGCAAACATAAATTTCTTAGTGCCATTTTTAAATACATCACTATGAATACATATATTGTTCCAGGCAACTAATTCACTGTTTAAAAATATCAGGAATAAGAACAATTTGAGGCTGAAATCGCCAAAAAATTAAGGATAGCCCAGGCTGAACCGAAAGTTGCTGGTTCTTAGAAAAAAAAAACGTGTAGTTGTCAGGACTGTCAGAAAAAATAAAACAGGTTTTTTTGCGGTTTTCGCAGCATACGAAAGCGTCTAGTCACAATTTATTATTAATTTGAATTTTTCCAACATTACTCTGTTGTCAGTTGTTTTTCACCGGCGCAACGAAAATAAAAACAAATGTGCGACTACACAACTAAAATTTTGGCATTCAGTTCCTCTCTCGTAACACTAACGATTTTCAGTTCAAAAAGAAGCTAAAGTGTTAACAAAAATATTTGACGTCGAATTTCCATACAAACTCTCTTATTTTGAGCCACTTTACCTACTTGCCATAGAGGCGAAAACCGTGAAAAGGCCTGTTGGATCATATTGGATGACCTCCGAGACAAGAGTTTGAATTTGGGAGACTGACTTCCTATCAGGGGACTGGGACTGAAATTTTGGCCGCCATCTTGTTGGGTGACGAGTTCGCATTAGTGGCATGTGTTTGGCAGAATGCCATTCATTGGCTACACCAAATTGAATCGTTTTTAACTTCTGACCCTTTTGCTGGCACCAGAGCCCATCATTAAGGGTGAAGACGGTTTAATCCTGCAAACTCTCGAAGAACTGAGAGTTTGTGCTGCAAATTTACACAAACTGGTCGAATGATGTCTCCCAAAGACAGAGGCTCGTTTGAGACAGGTAAATTTACAGCGGGGCCAAAAGCAAAGAGGTCTGGCTCAATCAGGCTACTATCTTCATAAATCGAAGTCTGGAGGTAATCCAAAGGTAAACAAATTGAGCTTTATGGAGATTGCAGACCTGTTTTGAGTCTTATATAATACTACTTCTGGCCAAGCCGGCAACCAATCCCTTGTCAAATTTTATCTAAATTTCCCATCATGCACCGGGATTGCCCGCTAAATTAAATGCGTAAAAAATGCAATATTCTTAAGGTGAGTTGGCTGGATTGTGCAAATTTGAACGTACAAACAACTTATCGGACAGTTTGTCTGTAGCTGCGACTTGGAGAAAAATACCTCGAACAGACAATAAAGGACCGACTACCAAAGCTACGTTCAAACGAAAGCGGTAAATAACGTGGACAAGAAAACAACCGTTTTTTTAAAAACTGTAAATATGAACGTTGGCAAATGACTCATGTACAAGCGTAGCGTTTTGTAGAACTGCAGCAGTTTAAAACAAGGACGCCGGTCTGAAATTTTTAGATCATAGTCAATACACAAGGTTCGCGTCAAACGTAAACCGCTACTTAGTTAAAAGTCTTTTTTCTTATTTTTAAAACCATTTACTTCTTGCTTACAAAGTGTAGACCGTTCTAACTCGGCGTTGATAGATTTTCCATCCGCAAAAAAACGCACACTTTAATACATTATGACGGTCGGTTATCACAAGCTGTATAGGTAACTTTTTCTGATTCAAGCACGCTTTACGGTAAATGAACAATTCGAAAGTGTAAACCGTAGTTTAAACCGTACCATAAACCGTTCCTTGACCCATCAAAGCAACCTTCTTTTGCTCTTTCATTTTTTCAAAGTGTATACCCCTGATGGTAAAGGTCGCCGGCTGAACAAAACAGATAGTTTATTTCATAAATTTGCCGAGGATTATAAAACTGACCACTTGAAATATCTTTCCGAGACAGTTTTCAAAACCGGCTACACGATCGTCCCCGTCCCTCGCCCCTCCGCCCCCCCCCCTCCTTAATGTTAGGATAGCGCGCTGGATCGTACATAGATCTGGTATGCAACACTTGCGGCTTACATTTCCATAGACAATTGACCAACATAGAATAGGGGGATTGCTCTAAAATTGTGCATGTTTGCTAAACTCTCAAACCACAAAATTGTACCTCGGGTTTAAA
>JAOBRG010112772.1:0-13929 GCA_027574985.1 Umimayanthus nakama | reverse complement strand
AAATAACCTTTCGATCCCTCCGAAAGTCTTGTCTCTTACTCTTTTTCTTCATGTCTACAAAACATTCTGACAAAACAGTTCTAGAACCGCAAAACGTGTATAAAACAAAATTTGGCATTGTTGTTCTTATTCTTTTTCTTGTTAATATTCTTATTGCTGTTGTTATTGTTTTTGTTGTTGTCGTGTCATCCGGCGCTGCAAACCTCACGCGCAACATTACAAATAGAAGACCTTTCCATTGATTTCCGTGCAGCTTTCTTCGCAATATTTCGTGGACGAGGAGAGTTGTGCCTCTGCCTGAATCTTCTCCGATGGGCTTTCTTCAATTCTTTGTTGTTAATTCTTTGTTTCCGAAACAAGATGAGATACAAAAGTCAGAATAGCTTGTGCATCATAGGGTCTCAATTCGATCCCAGGCTTCCCCTTGAAAGTGGGCTCTGAAGAATGTAAAAATGGTTCACCGTGTAACCACATTACTCTACCTTTAATATTTTGATTGCTTAGAAGTTTCATACATGGGATAAAACGCGTGCCATGATAATACAAGGCATGTAAATATTTTACTTCTCAGTCTGCAGAAAGTACTGTTTTGCCCATTGATAGCTCATCAGTGCAGCTCAGAAAAGCTAGGCTCTTGTGACTGAACTTCTGTATACCAAAGTGCTCTAACTCAAAGGAGTTAGCTAGTAATGCAAACAGTATTACGGAAGTTTAGAACAGTCCCAAAATTCAATCATTTTTGACGTGTACAGTTCCTAGGTAACTTTTACCTTTGGTAACTTCTAGTTCTAGCAACCAACGTTTCTCTATAGCGCGGTCTATAGCTAAGGATATATATATTGTGAAGTCAGTCTCGCAAAAATGTGAGTCTGTTTTGTTTCTACTCACAACTTACCACCGTGCATAAACTATAAACTGTAATCTATAAACTATACAATCTTTGGTTTCGGCTGGATAGCAGGATCTTTAATGTAGAAGGATTGGGTGATAATATGTTAATGAAGCACCTCTTAATTGCATTACGGCGATTTGATTAACGACCACAAAGCTAACAGCCCGCCTCTGCTCTTTGGCCTGAAAGCACTCCAAACATCGCTTGTCAGTTTCCTGCGATTAATCACCTAAGATTACAGTGTGGCAGACAAAAAACATCAACCTATTATCCAAGGTTAGCGTAATCTAACAAAAAGATTTACGACGTGAGGCTATCTTTGTGGTAGGAGCTGACATGTCACTGTGACAGAATTATCTGAATTAAAGAGATGTTATTTTCTATCTTAATACACAACAATCCCAGAACGCAGATGAAAATAATCTTGTCTCCCACGATCTGTAAATTTGTTTTCTTGATTTAATTAGGCGTTGTAAAGCTTTCTCAAGGCAAGATGGATGCGAGTAATCTATCATACAGGCGCTTGTCACCCATCGCCCTGTTGCGGCTCTCGAAAAAAATTCCCATCGGTTTTAGCTAGCCACTTAACAACTTTATATGCTACACCGCGATTGTTTGCAAAGCGAACATTCCAAAGACTACAAAGTGAGGGAGAGAAGCTTTGTAGTAAGAATTATAATTTTACAGCCCCAACAAAGAACTGTCAGCGACGTTTGTATATGTTTTAACAGAGTAAACATTGTTGAGAAACTCAAAACATTTAGTTTGTTGAAAGTAAACTGGACCCCACTTACTAGAATCTCGATCACGTACAGTTCTAAAAAAAACTTCACACGATAAAACAAGTAATAATTGAACAACGAGTTACATAAAAGTATTAACTTTTTTTGGGATGAATTCTTAAAGCAGTTAATAAATTAAATAGTTTACTTCATGGTAGATACACTTCTAGCACAGCAGAAAGATTTACGTTGTATAATTTTGGACATTAGGAATGCTTCTTTCCTAAAGGTTTTTATAGTGTGTCAGTGGTTTTGCACTCATTAGCAGATAAGCAGAACTTGTGTTAAAAGAGAGAATTGTCTTTGTGGGTGGCAAAATGCGAAGCGCGCTGTACGATGATTAATTGGTTAGCCGGTGCGATAAGACTAAATATGCTGGAAGACTGCATTTTGATGCACTTGCTGCAGCTATGCTCCTGGTACCAAATGAAGCTTGATCTGATCTGCGAAAGGAGTCTCACATGACACACTTGGGTTCTTCGTGCGCGCGCCCAAAGGAGTTTCCAAAATCCGCCGGGCCGGGTAACGCGGGTGACAATCTGGTCGCAATATTGGATAGTGAAAAGCAAATAGAAACCATGAAATCTTATGACAGATGGATCAAGCTTGTTATTTTTCGCAGTCCATCAGTCAAGGATTTTGTTGACTGTTATGCGCTAACAATTGTTTTTAGAAACACTGATAGGAAAGGGGCTTGCGCAGACGCAGAACTCAGCCTTTCTGTTGTACGGTTTTTTCTGCAAAGGGACCATGAGGGGGACATAACTCGCTCGAACACTCCAAGCTCTTAGAACTCTTCTTTCAGATTTGCCGATAACCCTGTAGCTTTCGTAGTGTGTGTTTGTCGTAACAAACAACTGAAGGTCCTGTCAAAGTCGAACAGGCCGAGCCATTGACCGGTTTTCGCATCTCGGCTTCCAGCGACTCATGACTTCACATCATGTACTAAACGTGTTTCCTGTTCTCATAGCCACAAACCATCTGATCAATCAAACGCATTTTGTGTGAACCGTGTGTACTATTTTCACAGGAAATACCTTTTTCATATTTATAGAAGATGAGACACGGATATGTCCTATTTCCGGGCTAAAACGAAGAACAGTTTCGGCGCATTTTGGAATATGTCAACTATGCGTCTTCAATTTGACAAGTACTATCTGCACAATGTCAAATTTCTTCCTGTGAACGTTTTCTTTCTAATGGGCTCGGCAAACTACATGCCCTCTTGAAGAGTACAAATATTGTCTCATTTTTAAATTAATGTCAGACACTATTCATTTTGCATAAATGTAAGTTCATAAAATTCCCACGGTTTTGTAAATATCTTTGTTTTAAACATACAAAAGCCTTGAACCACATCAGGGACTCTGTGGTGTTTGTTTGAGAGCCAGCCAATGACATTGTATCAACGTAATTTAATTTCATGCATGCGATCACATTACGACTTGACCAATCGCAAGTTATATATCACACGGGCTTTTTTGATAAAATCACATCCCGCGCTTCGAACAATTAGTTCGGGTGAAACATCCTTTGTCGTTTGGGCGTAACTGGAGAAAAACTTAATTGCCGGACAATAAATAAGTTTCGATCACTTTACGTTCATGTCCATTGGGCTACAAGAATGGTTATTTTCCAACGCAAGGATCTTTCTGAGTGACCAAACAGAACAGCGCTTTGTGTGTTGCAGATAAGCAGGATTACAAGCATTGGTTCGCAGCACAAAGCCTTGTGTCACTTACTGAAAACAGAAAATATGTGGAGGTTGGACAGACATACTTTTCTACGCATCCTACTGACTTTGTCGTGTATCCTGTGGGCTCTCAAAACTGAGGCTTGCTGTGATGGGACTGCTGCACGCGGCTTGGCCGCTCGTTGGGAAACGTGGAAGCATCCTGTTCTACGAAAAAGGGCACTGGAAATTACTAAGAAGCAAATGTTAAACCTTATGGGGCTCGAGGACCTTCCAAGGCCAAACCGCAAAGTTATTCCACATGTCTTCATGTTAGATTTATACAAATCTCTCTCCAAAGGAAAGCATAGCAACGCCGAACTTGTCAGTACAGTTCGAGGTGTTGTAGATCAGGGTAAGTTCTCTGTTATCTTCTTGTCCTAAGTGCTTTGTATGTTTGTATTTGTTTAACGATTTCAAGTTTTTTTTATATCTCATCTCTTTATTGTTGAGTCAGTCCAAACATGTCTTGAGTAACTGGATGGCTTTGATTTCCAGAACGTTTTGACAACTCCGCACCAAACAAGTATCACAAGAGATTTGTTTTCAATGTGTCTTCAATTCCCGCTTCGGACAAGATTGTCTCCGCAGAGCTTCGAATTCTGAGACTACCCGTGGCTGGGAGAGAGAAGACATATGTGAATCAACATGGGGTGACATACAAGGCTATACTTCTCAGAACTCGTGCTGATAATCAGCATAACTACACCCCGTACGAAGCCAGAAACAAAGAACAACTGGATGCGTTTACATTTGACATTACGGATCTTAAACCAAGATGGAACGTTTTCAATGTCAAAAGAGCGGTTGAGTTGTGGCAGAGTTCGCGAACTAAAATGATGCACTCTGTACTGCAGTTGCAGGTAGAGTCTTTGCTTAGTGGACAACTTGTTCCACCGGAAGATTTGGGGTTTACGAAAGAGGGGCGAACCCACAATCAACAAGCACTGCTTGTCGTGTTTTCTAACGACGGAAGAGCAAAATCCACTAAGTTGTCCAAGGTTGACAATACTTTAGCAAGTAACGCAATCCCCGAATATTCTTCCCGTTCCAATAAACCCGAACCTCTAGGGAACAATGAGGAAAAATCACATTCGCGAGTCAAACGATCAGTTTCGAGTAAGAAGGCTCAGAAAAAAGACGGCAAGAAAAAGTCTCGGCGAGGACTAAAAGGGAAACGAAAACGACGCAAAGAGAGAAAACAGTTTTGTCGTCGCCGACCTCTGTATGTGAGCTTTAAGGAGCTCGGTTGGGCGAGCTGGATTATTTTCCCGCGTAGCTATAACGCATATTATTGTGATGGTCCCTGTGTTTACCCCATCGGACACTATCTAAAGCCTACAAACCATGCCGTTGTACAGACGTTATGGCATGCAGTTAAACCCCAGGGAGCACCGAGAGCGTGTTGTGTTCCCAATAAACTTAGGGGGATTAGTATGCTCTTCATAGACCAAAATAACGATATGGTTTATAAGAAGTATGATGACATGGTTGTTGATCGCTGCGGCTGCGAATAGGACGAGATTCGAGGCCATTTCGCCTGGATTTTTAATCAGGAAGCCGGTGTCATCGACTGCGCAGATTGCAATTGTCAGTACAATCACGAACGGCTGTAGAAACCATCGAATAAGTTGCGCACTCTCTGCCTGTAGGCTACTACTTTCTACTGGGATTTGCGCAAAAGTCCATCGATGGACAGATGTACAATGTCCTTTATTTTAACACGCGCCGATGAGCCAAGTTGTATTGAGGACTCAGCACTTGCGTCCGGCTTGAGAGTGAGAGACTGTTGTCACCCGATTCGGAGTGTACAAATGGCTTTCTACGGGCCGCAGATTTTCATCGCCTTCATCCACAGTCACGTTAAGGACTTATAAAGGCCGGCACTATTCGTAAAACCAGTTTTTATTAATTTAGTAACGCGGTCTTATTTGTTTAGGAGCCTACCTGAAATTTGGTTTTTGCATAATCATATTAGAGAACCTAGGATTTGTTTAAAGAGCAAATGGCTGGAACACAGTTTAATGGTGCTTCCAAGACTTTAATTATGTGAAATGACAGAAGGTTTTCGTGTTTGCTGCTAACGGAAGATAAATGAGACACATAGAGCGTTCCTTGCCGCGGTATCTCTAAAGGGACGGATTGTAAATTCAAAGTCTTACAGTGCGGATTATTGTCCCATTGCCTGAATTAACACCTAATAATTCTCACTGATTGCCCAAGCAGTGTTGAGTTGTGACCCGAATCAAGGTTGTACCGAAAGCCGCTGGCATTTTTAAAACATTCCCCAGTTCCTTGCATAAAGAAAATTAAAGAACATTGAAATCATTAAAAACTATTAACAACATCGGTATAAAATAATCCAGTTGAACCATTACCGAAAAACTGAAATTCTCTCAAAGGACAAATTTGTCTCGTGTTGGGCATCAGATTTATTTTTCATTGCCCGTGTGTAAATAAAAAACGATCTTATTTATTCTTAAGGAAACAAAACAACAATCCTTTATCTATACGCCATTTTCACACAACAGAAAGTATTCAAACGAGTTTTTAACTACTCACAAGTTTGTTAGAGCTTGTAAACGAAATGAAAATAAAATACTCAAGAAGCAAAGTTATAACTGTTTGAGCTGAGTGAATCGTGAGCGCTATTAAGGCAGCATTGTGTTAACCGGCTGATCTGATCGGGAGAGCCGGCCGGGGTAGATCTTGAGTGGCGAAGAAAGAACATGACAAACAGTAATTCGAGCGATATGTTATCGAAGTTAATGATAACCCGTTACAAATATCATCAAGTGAAGTTGAGATGTGGCTCGTGCGAGCCCCGTGCAGCTAAAAAGACGAGTATGTTCGTGCTTTTGGCAGATGAGAAAGTAAATATGTCGCCTGAGCTGTTCGCGCCCGGTTCATTCTTTTAAAGTTGTCCTCGGGCAATTGTGTAAACGATTTGTAATTGAATCCTCGATTACCCAAGACAGTTAATATATTCATGAACCGATCAAATACAATTTGCAAATCCGCCCTCAGCTAAATTGATCAATCCTCGCCGTAGTGTCACAGACTTTCGCTTTAAACTCCCTTGCAGAGTTCCATAGCCCATCCTTTCGGGTAAAAATATTGGGAATCTCATGATAACATTTGGCTCGGGTTATCAAAACGGAGACAGGAATGTTTAATATCTTTTAGATAACGTACAACCGCTACGAAGAATGTATTGCTGTGATTCATGCGATAACCTAAGCTCTTTTAATGCGAAAAACGAAAAATTATCATCGAAGGCAAATAGCGATAGAGATTGAGGCGTACCCTATTGCGTAGCAAAAAAAGAATTTGGGAGATCGTTACGATTGCTTTTGTATTGTTGACTCAGTCTTAACTTGGGGTTTAGCACTATGACGGTAAGTCAAGTGATCAGCTAAAACAAACGAAATAACATTTGTCGCTTTGCCCTCAAACAATTTAATGATAGGAGTTGGATAAAATATCTTAGCGTCCCGTCAACACTGCTAAATTGCAGGTCTTTTGATGAACTCTACGCACGACCCACATAAATCATTCCCACCTGTTTTTAGCTGTGCTCCCAGTGGTTTTTATCTCCTCACTGCTTGTACTTTCCAAATATGGTATTTTAATTGCAGTTCTAGTTTCAAGGCATTTTAAAAACATTTACCAGACCCCAGGAACCAATTAGTCTCATGCATGCAAAAACGTGAGGTGTTGCATTAAAAGAGTAATCATAGATGTGTTAAATAAAGGAGCTCTCAAGAGCGCAGCTTGCACTTGAGATTCAAAGAAACGTGCCCGCTCAAACTGGAAAAAATTTCGTAACAAAGAAAAGTTTGTACGTGATAGAAGGGAAACATCTTTCGTCAGTCGTGTGCCAAAACGATTCTTACAATTTCTTTGGGGGGGTCTTGAGTCTCTCCTTGAGAAAACCTATTTTTAAGCGTTAAATCTTTGTAAATGATGCAAAAAAAAAGGAGCCGAAAGCGACAATAAGAACTTTGCCAAAAGCTTGTCAAATGACTGGAATTTTAATGCGTCAATGCATGAATTCAGTTGAAAGATAGCAGGGTGTTTTTTTCATATGATGAAATGATGTGTATCCCCTTGAGCGAGCTGTCGACACAAACTAAGTTATGCACGCAATAGCGATGAAGAGAAAGCTGTTTTCGAGCCGCTGTGATGACATTCATTAGCAAAGACTGCTGTTGTTGAGACCCGGTCAGTAAAGAGCTGAAAGTTAGCTTCCAGCAGCTCGCTCAAAAAAAAGGACCAAACTTCAACAACGCCCAGAAAACAGAAATAAACAACAAAAGCCAAACCTTCACTTCTAATGAGTTATGACATTTCATGTACCAATCTAGAACAACTTCTTGAAGTATATCTTTGGACACAGACCACAGCTCTCAGGTGAAAAAATACAGAGCATATAGTTTCATCAGTAATATTTTATCTTTTGCCAGTGAATAGTTTACTGAAACGCTGTTGAGTTTTACTATTTTTACGAGTTCACAAAGCTTATGTTACCACTAAGCAAACGCATTTAATTCGTGTATCTTGTTCTTCTGTCCGTGGGCCGTTGTTTGAGTCAATTTATAGGAGCTTAGAGTAAATGGTTTAAACTATACATTCTAATACTTAATTGGTTTTTAACAAACTCCTCATACAGGTCAAGTTTGTCAGTGTTGTGTACTTTAAGTACTTTACCGGTTGATAACTGTATTTTTTGAATAACCTGGATATTCAGTGATAGTGACAAAATGCCAGTACTTCTCTTTGGCTTAGTGGATCTTTTTGCAATCGTCCTGTCCGCAAGTCAGCCGGCAAGTTACATCATAACAATGCTTCAGTAGCAATTTAAGCTGACGTTTGAATAGTCTGGTTTGGTCGTTAAACTTCTGTTTTCTGTTCAATCTACTTCAACACTTTGGAACATGTTATTTTTAACAAAACAAAAATGTTGAACAAAAGTTATTCAGAACTTGACTGGGATTTGAACCCTTCGTTAAATGTTCTTCTGACTTCATGCACTTCAGTTGAAATTCAAAATTCAAGAAGTTGTTAGATTTAAACACATACACTTTTTGAAAGAGACCAAGGGAGGTGCTGATGTTTTTTATCCACATTTTTAAAGATAGAATGAGTCACTTTATCAGTAGCTGTGTAAACTACACTGCCGAATTAACCCGTGCAAAACTGTGCTGAAGTCTCACATGCCGGAGTCGGTTTGCCGTGATGTACTAAACATTACCGTATGCCAAAATTTATATTAAAAACCCTCATGTTTCTACAACTTTCAATAGACCTTATTACGGTTTCGGAAGGCTATCTTGGCGGATAGGAAATGTGCCGTTCAAAATAAGAGGGTTTGTATGGAAATTCGGCGTCCAATATTTTTTTCAACACCCTAATTTTAAAAAGGCTATGAATTGAAAACTTTAATTTAATGTTAGGAGAGGGGAAATGAATGGCAAAACTTTAGATATGTAGCCGCACACGAAAGTTTCTAGTCACAACTTGAGTTTTTACAAAAATCGAAACAAATCTATGGAAAAGTTGAAATTGTAACCACACGGTCTCGCGAGCAGCTGCATCCCTAAAGTTTTTAATTTGCATTCAGTTCCTCTCTCCTAACATTAAGAATTTCCATTGAATTCATAGCTTTTTTAAAATTAAAGTGTTATAAAAGATATTTGACGCCGAGTTTCCATACAAACCCTCTTATTTTGAACCACTTTGCCTACCCGTCAAGAAGGCGGCTGAAATGGTGATAAGGTTTATCTTTCGCATATAGCGGCGAGTAGATTGAAGAACTGTAACTATATAAACAACAGTTTTTTTATCCCACTTGTGGAGTTGTGATAATCCATTCTAACTTCAAATGCAGATAAAGCATAAAACGTGGCTATAACTGTAACGGTGTGCTAAGGGGTCGTCGGAAAATATTTTTGTTAACCGGCTTAACGTCAAATTGACGTTAAAAGCTGACTCCCTCCCTTAAACACAATATAGAACGACTAGTGATCTGAAAACTGAAGACTGTCTTCATAGGCTGTTTCTTAAAATGGCCTTTTGAACAGTCGAACAACTCATCGAAGTGCATCGACAAAGTCCACGTTAAACACGAAAATATTATCATTACATACGATCTGTCGATGTACACACCATTTGTATCCACATTCTTTGATCGAAAATGCGACTAACTTTACCGTTTTACCGTTGTTGCCACCGTGCATATTGCATTGTATAAAATATGCTATTTACACTTGTAAAAGTCAACTAAAATGATAGTGGGTTTATTTTGGTAACAGCTGCATTTGCATTTCTTTTTCAAACATTCGTTGTTGCTTTTCCTTACCATTCATTCGGGGTTTTTTTCTCATTTTCAAACCATGAGACCCCCTCCTCCCCCTTGACGTTTTATCAGATCGATTTTCCGATGGCCTCTGTTCTCAAGTCTTGCAAAGTGCCGTACTAAACTACAACTGAAATTGCACCCCAAGACATCATCTAATGCCACTTCTTCCGAGTTTCCAAAGCAACTTTGGTAACGACATATAGTCTGCAGACATTTGGATATGGAGGGCTTATCGGGCGTGAATATCTCTCAAGTGCAGTTGTGATCAGTAAATTAGTTAATGTCTCTAAGTTAGTTGTTATTTTGTCGACCTAAAGTTTGGGAGAACTACTTGCAGTAGTTAAACCGAGCTGTAAGGTAATGCTAAGTATAGCGGTAGAAATATACTATGCAAGTTTTCTAGAGCTTGAAGGAGCGGACTCTAGACTCGAGGGATTCAAGGTTTAAGGCGATTTTGCATGCAGCAAATTTCCCTGCAGCAAGATCGTTGTTGCTGTATCAAAAGTGGTGGTACACGGTGCAGCATTCTTCGTAGACTTGCCACTTTTTATTTCTCGTGCGAGGGAAAGGCGTTAGCTATTTTAAAAACGTTCAGAGAAAAAAAAACATGCGAGTCGACTTGTCGCAAGTCTACATTGTTCCGGTACAGCTTGCAACGATTCGAGTCTCGTATAGACTGTCACAAGACGTGGTGCAAAGGAGGTATTACACGCTGCAACGTTTAAAACGATTGCCACAACCGTTTAGAATGATAAAACCTGGTTCTACTGATTGTTGCTTAAATTTCGCACCGGTTTTGACCATTGCAAGCCTGAGGGCCTTCAGGAAGGACTGACTCAACGCGTGGGGGATACAACGTGTACTGAAATATTAGAAATATTTAAAAAAGTGGCCGTGAAACCAACATAAATAAAACACATTAATTTAACTTTTTACAAGATTAAGCTCAACTGACAACCAACATTAATCATATATATCTCTTTCTGAAATCTACTTTAGGACGGGGGAATGGAGGCGAATCGGTCCCCTAAGGCACAATTTAATAGTATTCCGAAACAATACCGCAAGATAGTAGTTTACAGATATCACTGCAACTTGAAATTAGGTGGATACTTAGATGGCTTCCTTATTTCAAAATTAATTATTAATTTGGTGTCCCCTATTAGGAGGGTTTTACCCTCTGCTAGACATACTTGACAAGTTGATAAAGTTATTTTTATTATTATAAATATTTTTATTATTATTATTATTATTATTAATATTAATATTTTTATTATTATTATTAATATTGGATAGCTTTCCGAAGCTTTGTGAATCCTCCATAACAACTTTATTTCTAACTATCAATGTTTAATCAAAGAAGTAACCTTTTTACTAAAAACGCAGATAGTACGTGGTTTTCATTAAATTCGTGGTTCTCGCTGACCTAAGAGCATGTCTGACTTTTTTACAATTTTAAATTTTCCTCACATCAACAAAAAATCCAAAATGGCAGCCATGATTTCAAGATGGCGGATTTCTGATGTAATATTGCGCCATAACAAAACTTAATGATTGCCAAAAGATACAATGTGCATTAATTGCTTACACTGAATGCTTATGCTGGTAGTTTCTACAACAAAAAAGTCAAGTAGGTAAGGTTAAAACTAACTATTATGGTATAAATAACATGCATTTGTGTTCACAAAATAATCATCTGTTTTCCAATGACTATCCCTGCCAGCTAATCTGACCCTATGACGTCACCAGCAAATAGTAGTTATAGCACTCGAAGTTGTTGTAGTAGTATATCAGTAGTTACTATATACGCAAGTCACTAGATAAAGGCAACGGAGCTCTCGGATTAGCTTCTTCAGCCCATATCCTATATGTAGAAAAATTCAAGATGGCGGCGAGGTTTGCCGAGCCGACAGAGGAAGAAATCGTGACTTTACTCGAAAAGCCACACCAGAAAACACCAAAAAGGCAACCAAATACGGATCTAAGATTCTTAACGGTTCGTTTATAGAAATGAAGTAATACTTCAAGTAACTATAAATTTGAAACACACGTTGAAACATTTATACAAAACTTCGGTGTTTGTTTAACAAACTGAAACATGGACACAACTTACAAAATTTTTTTGACAAGAATGTTGCATGGTGATTTGCATATAATAAGACAATTATTCTACTCGCTCTCATCGTAATGAGTTGATAGAGCGCCTCGATGGCTATCAGCTTTGTAGAATAATTGTTAATAGTAGCCAGCTGATCTGAGTCCCTGGAATTGGCCAATCAGGAGCGAGGACGTTTGCAAAACCGCGTATCATGTCGTTCCATGCCCCCTCCGCGAGAGAAGGCACAAACAAAATGTATTTTCTTTAGTGATTTGAAAACCAAAAAACCCACATGACTGCAAGCATGCAAAAAACAAAGATGTTTTGAAGCACTGCTAGCAGTTAGTCAATGCCAAAATTTCTGACTAATTAGCATCACACATTTTTTTCAAAAAACGTGCCTTTAACAACAAGATTAATGAATATCCTACACTATACGGTTAAATAAACAAATCATGATGACGTGTCCCTGGATTTAAAACCCTTGAGGGATTTGAGTGTTGTTGTGTCTTGCCAATATTCTTTCGTTTAACTCACACCAATGAAAATAACACTCATAAAGAAACGAAGAGAAGTAGTCAAACTTGAACTCTTTAGCACTTCGGGAAAATGATTTGCTTGAAAGAGAATTTAGCATTGAACCGCCCCAACAGTGGTAAGACTATGTAAAAACCTCTCAAGTGTTATCCGATTAACGTTCCCTCCTCTTAATACTTGTCCACCTTCTATATGTTTTATTATCTTTGGATAACGTACCTCTACAGATTATTCAGAGGCTTATCGCATCCTAGCATTTTCAAAAGCCTCATCGTCTAAAATACGAGAATAATGGAGGAATGTATCATAAGCGGCTTGTTGGAGTTCCTAGGATAAGCAATGCATTTCATCACCTCGTCCATTCAAAACGTTGCTGGAGTTCTGTTTTTTTTTTAAGTATAAGGACAATTACTGGAATGTCGAGGATAAGAAAAAGACTTGCAAATTTATTTTACCTTCTCTTTTTACTATCGGGGTTCGGTTTTCATAGAGCGAAAACCAATTTGAAGCCCAACATGCTTCACTGTAAGACAGTGTAAAATAGGCTTTGGATGTTTTAACCTTTTTTATTACAAAAAAAATAAAAAAACGCGATTCGGAGTTCCATTGTAGAGTTTTTGAAAAAACGAAAACCTATTTGAGGTTTAACGTTTCGAGTGGCATTAAAGCAAGTTTTGGTATTTAAACCATTTCAATACACCCAGGATTAAAAACGTGATTCGAAGTTCTTTTATTGAGTTGAAAAACTTCAAAAATCTATCCAAAGCATGCCATGATGAACGTTATCATTCCATTTTAATGATAAGCAAGAAACATCTCACTACGTTCTCGTGTATCATCTCAAAACACTAAGAAGGTGCCGTTATTGGATTTGACACATAGGACATTTTATCTTCAGTGCTGAATTTAGTGATGGTTTAATATCTGTCGCGAAACATTTAGGTCTGAGCCCAGAACGGTTTGACATAATTCACCTTTCGATCCAGTGAAGTGAACATAATATAATTACACGTTAGCAAAACAGAGACCACAATACTACTTGGAGTTGGGTTGATAACATCAGACAGTACTTAATTTTTAATGCTTCTTTGTTTGAACCATGAAGTATCATCAATACTTTATTATAACGCAAAATATGTGCTAAAAGATGTAATAAAAAGAGTTTTCAAGCCGTGATCATTAACAAACAACTAAACTAACTGTTATAAGTTACTAACTATTGTTAAAGTCATCTCTTAAAAAAGTTTTTTTAGAACTGATATATCTTTTCAAAAGGTTTTTAATATTTTTAAAAAAACTTTTTAACATTTAATAAATCCCTTGTTAACCTTTTTAAATTATAGTAAATGTAAGATTTTGTCTGTTTTTAATTTTTATACTTACGATTATCACTGAAACGCCTCTCTGGAAGATGATGAAAAAAGTTTGTACGGAACATTGTATGTATGTATGTACGTATGTATGTATGTATGTATGTATGTATGTATGTATGTATGTATGTATGTATGTATGTATGTATGTATGTAT
>JAOBRG010112661.1:0-19649 GCA_027574985.1 Umimayanthus nakama | reverse complement strand
TCAAACTGGCTTAAAACCTGTACAAACATTTTAATTTATCGTTAAGGAGTTGAAATGCTCATCCCCCTAACACCAGGTTAATACTAGGTGTGCTGGTCGCAATCACAGTTTGGGTAAATGGCATGGGGTCTGCAAGGATGGTATTGTAGGCGTCCCTGGCCTGCAACATCATTCATTCCAGTCAAAGTTCTGCAATCAGGTTGGAGCTCTTACAAGTGCCATCAAATTAAATAAGACAAGAAAGGAAACGCTCGCTTGCAAACAGTACCAGTGTTCTCGCTTACACATACGACTTTGCAAAAAAAATACCATCGTTTAGACAATTTTGCGAGCTTTCCAGTGATGTATAAGCTTATGGAGTTATGGATAACTGGTGGGTATCAAGATGTAGCCAGCAACCTAAACGTTGAAGTGCTGCCTAACTTCCTCAGTACTACTAATCTTGTAGTATGATTTAATAAATCAGCTTCATTTTCGCTCGTTTGAAAATCTCAACGCTGATGAAATTTTACTAAATAAATGTATTATTAAAACCAACTTACCACTTGCAGCCCAGACGCGTTGAGCTAAGTCAAACCTCTGAGATTATTCTGATAATTTTTCGTAGTTGGATCCCTCCGAGATTTAACAAGCTGCCGACGAACTTCTGATAACTTACAAACAAGCTGTTGATTATAAAGAGAGGTCCAGCAAATGTTCAAACTGTCAAACCGGAAGTAACAGTCGTGCTTGGTTCTCGGCAACACCTGAAGTATAGTTATGAAAAATTAGAAAATATTTCTTTTCCGATTAGTGTTCTGTTCCGGATAATTGTTTGGTTTGTAACCTTGACTGTAAATACCTGGTCAGAAATAAACTTATGTGCCTGCTCTTCAAACTCAAGCGCTGTGGTTTTCGACTTGCGGCTAGGTCTCTTCGGTGCGCGCGGTCATGTTTTGGTGATCTCGATGACGTCATGGAGACCAACAGTTACCCAAGCTCCTAAGAAGCAAACGGAATCTCAAAAAGTCGTATAGGAACT
This sequence comes from Umimayanthus nakama, assembly GCA_027574985.1. Taxonomy (NCBI): domain Eukaryota; kingdom Metazoa; phylum Cnidaria; class Anthozoa; order Zoantharia; family Parazoanthidae; genus Umimayanthus; species Umimayanthus nakama. The sequence goes on along the minus strand of JAOBRG010112661.1, from coordinate 18,628 downwards.
AGGCAAGGTTTCAACTTATTTGTCCGTCTAAAAATAAAAAAAAGAAAGAGACGCAAGCATAAAAAGACTACAATGAAAATAAGAAAGCAAACGCAATTATTTTGTCCTCGAACCGCCAAAACGAGATCTGGGGACGAGGTAAGTATTAGTCTTACAATAAAAACGACTTCCTTATTTCCTATTTTTGGTAAGTTTTTGTTAATTTGGGTTTGGGGAGTTTTTGCATTTCAGAAATAGTGCCATTGAGTTTTGACATATTTCTGCAGTAGTATCTGATTTGTTCGACTAGGTACATTTTGTATAAGCGTTTAAGCATTTCTGCCAGTTTGCTATAGTAACAACAAAATAACAAAAAGGGTTTTCAGTTGTTTCTATGTTAACCGGCTTCTTTTTTCGAAGTTTGATCACTTTTATACTGTCGATTCGTAATACAATTATTTTGTTGAATATAATACTTTCTGTCTGTTTAGAAAATAAATAAAAAAGACAGCACTTCAATTAATTATTGTACATGGTTAGTAAAATACATCTTTGGATATAGCAAAATGGCGACATCTAGAAATTCCACTTTCTCTTTTTTGTTTTACTAATTCCTAATTGGCAGTTATTTAGAAATGTTTCTAATGGGTACCCGACTAGTTTAGCTCACATAGTTATTTCGGGTAGCCAACCACTGTCAACTAGTTATATTTATATTTTGTCTTGAATTTTATGTTATGACTTAAAGTGGAAATAAATTTTGTTGTTATTGTTGTTTTTTAAAATAGCTTTAAGACAAGACTGAAAATAAACTACTCAAAATGTGAATAATTCACTGCTGAAAAGTATCACATCATGATGACGTCAAGATAGCGAAAAAAATTTAACGCCAAAAGAGTTAAAGAAGTTGAACCTTTAGACACATTTTCACTTGATTATTTTTCAATTTTTGCAAAACTCTGAATTAAAAGCTTTTCAGTCAGTATTGAGATATAGGTGCTCGTTCTTAAAAGCCACAGGATGTGGAAATATTACTCAAACACGCTGTTTACAGAAACATAAAACACGTGCACGCTTTTTTATAAAAACCAGTAACTTTCGGCTAAACCTGGGCAGTTCTTAATTTTTTTGCGATTTCAGCCTCAGATTGTTCATGAATTGTTCTTAATTCCAGGTCTATATTTTTAAACATCGGGTTAGTTGCCCGGACTTGAATTACTCTTTCAGTGCCCGATCCTGACAAGTTTTGCTTTCACGTACATCTAAATCTGTGTACAACGATTGCATACGTTTCTTAAATTTTTCTGATCAAAATTTCAGCCTGGTGATTGTTCTTAGCCTGTTCTTAATTTTTGGGCGAACTCAACCTTGGTGTTCTTAGTATAAAGTTCGTTCTTATAAAAAAGCGTTTGTCCATAAGCCCATGGCCAAAGCAACATTTGTAACATCACAGATTCACTTCCTGCAAACAGCGTATTTGAGTAATATCGTTTCATAACTAATTACGTATTGTAGACTTAAACCAAAACAAAAGGTTTTCTTTTAAATTTAAACAGTTCACGTTTGAACGGTTCAAAATTTCGAAATTGAGATTTTTGCAGAAAATAAATTAAAATTAAATAAACTTCTAGCAAAAAACATCGGTTTTTCAACGCTTTGGGAGTGAATTTCTCGAGACATGTTTTGGCTAAAACTGCGACAACGCAAAAGATCAATGCTCCCTTAATTTTTAACCTTATGCTGCCAAATTTGGCAGGTTCATAGAACAACAGCTGAAGATGAAAACCGTCCTGGCGAATTTTGAGTGTCCGCTTCGTTCATTTTTACGACTCAATCAAGGCAGTTTTGCATGCTGCAAATAAGGAATTTTCAACAAGTACCTGTAGAAAAATAATGACGCATTCAATTAAAAATCGCCAGGAAGAAATTAGAGTAAAAATTGTGTTGAATCTTACAAACAAACTAAGAAAGGTTGAAATTGAAACTGACAGCCGCATTGATTGCTAGAATTGAAATAAACAGTTTGAGTTAAGATGCTCACATTTGTTTATAAACCAAAATTTTTAAACAATTTTTTCATCATCATTCAGATAATTTTGTAAGCTTTCCATTGATATACAGGTTTGTGGGTATCCGATGTGTATTAACGGAGTTACATGCGGAAAACTGAAAACACTGCTCAAGGTGAACGGTAACCTTAAATAGGACGAAACTGCGCAGCCTCTTTGAATCTTAGAACTATGGTCCTTCTGAGGATCACTTGTTTTTGTTAAAAACTGTCCAAATTTGTCAAAACTTATTGTCTGCTCGGATTGTGTTCACTATTATACTATTATACAGAAGGTCCATTTTAGGAATAATTTAGATTATTAAATACCGAGCACTGGATATTGAAATTTCGGTAATCTGATTGGCTCTCTCTACTCACGGTATAAATTCTATATACTGCAATATGTCCAAATATGGAAACTGAAAATATTTATCACCGAAAATCTCCCTTAAAATGGCCGAAATCTCTACTCGGTAGAAAATAGAAATCGATATATTTTTATCCAGTGTTTGGTATTTAATAAAACAATTATTCCACTCACGCTTGTTGGGTATGAGCTTATGACAGCCGACTCGGTGCTTCGCACCTCGTCCGCTATCTAAAAGCTCATTTCCAACGCGCATTCGTGGAATAATTGTTAAATATCCATGTATTCAGGTTCAAATCTGAACACTTTTAAACAGATTGAGGCTTAGCATTACAAAAAGAAATTTTTACTCTGTATTTGTCATTGCAAACAAACTTTAAAACACTATGACTCACATTAGAGACGCGTTGAGCTGAGTTAAATTTCTGAGATTATTCGACTGTTTTTCCACAACTGGATACCTCTGATCTTTAACAAGCTGCTGGCAAGCTTCTTATAAATTACAATCTGAAGCTGTTTGATTAAGAGAATCTAAACAACCGGAAGTGACAGTAGTAAATGGCTCTCGGAAAAATCGATTACAGCACCAGAAAGTTGAAGTAGGTATGTAAAATTGAAATGCTTAGTGTTCTGTAAGTGATCAATGACAATAATTGTTTGCTTTTTTTATTTTAAACAAAACTTGAATGAATCTGCTTGCAGACCAAGTGTGAAAGTGTCGAACTCAGTCCCCCGCACTCAAGCGTGATCGTGCGGTTTTCGGTTTTCAGAAAGTCGCCTTGAAGAAGTTTCGGTTTCGACTTCATTTATTATTTATGTCAGTCTGTTCCCAGCTGGTATCCGGTGAAAGAGATGTTTTGATTTCAAGTCAAGAGAGATAAATGTTTAAATATCACAATAGCCAGATGTAACACCCTTCAAAACCATTCAGCAATTTTCTGCGAAGAAATCTTAAACGTGCAATGCACCGGAAGGTGGAAGCCAGATAATTGATTTAACTATGGCGTCGTGTTCAAATTCCCAAGGTTCGGGAAACTGGAGTCGTGTTATCAGTGAAGAGCTGTCTTGTCCAGTTTGCCTGGAAGAGTACAAGGAGCCGAAATCTCTTCCTAGCTGTGCACATGCCATCTGCAAAGGCTGCCTTGAGCAAATGATGCGATCCAACACGGACAGTCGACAGATTCGATGTCCTACTTGCCGACAAATCTCCAAGTTTCCCGAAGGTGGAGTAGAATCACTTCCTACGAGTACGTTAATTGTAAGACTTCTCGAAGTTAATCCTGGTAGAATGGAAAGACTCGAAATACAGCGAGCTTTGGAGCGAAGTAGACCAGTTCTAGAGCAAATGAAAACGAGACTGCAAGAGATCGAATCGGCCTCACATGGACTCAGCGAAAAACGTCAAGCCATCGAACAAGAGATTCACAAGACATCGAATTTTCTTGTCGACATAATTCGAAAACAAGAACAGCAGTTTAGTTTCAAGGTTCAGGATTTTTACAGTGCGAAGGAAAGAACTCTGGAGCAGCAAAGGAATAATGTAAAGACTTTATTGAGCAATGCTTCATGTTGTGTTCAGCTTGCAGACGACGTACTTCAGAAAGGCGACGTTTCAGAACTGGTCGAGCTCAACAATGTTTTGGTTCAGCAGCTCGACGAAATCTCCGATATGAGGTTCGGAGAAGACGCAGATGCTGCTGCAAATTTTGAGGAACAGCTCGAGTTTCTTCAGTACAAAGATACTGTAAGTGATTTTGAACACAAGGGTTTCGGATTGATAAGGAAAAGGGTTTGTGAGAAAGCTAAGGCAACCCCGCATGTTCTCGACTACAGCAAAGTTGGCAAGGTCATACAGAAATTTGGTCGTAAGGGAAGTAAGAAAGGCGAATTCAAAAGCCCTGGCAGCGTTACAGCAAACGATTTGGGTCAAATAGCAGTTGCGGACTACTTCAATAATCGAGTTCAAGTTTTTGGAGAGGGGGGACGGTTTCAGTACCAGTTTGGCAAAAAGGGGAATGCTGAAGGTCAGTTTAGGGGACCCACAGGGATCGCCTACACCGCAGAATGCAACATTGTCGTTTTGGACAGTGGCAACTACAGAGTGCAAGTGTTCGACAGATCAGGACGTTTTATTTCTAAATTTGGGTCACGTGGCAGTGGTAGAGGCGAGTTTGGTAAAGCAGAAGGGCTCTCTGTTGACTCAGATGGCAATATCATTGTGGCAGACACTGAAAACAACCGGGTTCAAGTTTTTCTTCCCGATGGCCAGTTCGCTTTTCACTTTGGAGGGACTGGGACTGAGGGCTTTGATGAGCCCGTGGCTGCAGTGCATTACAATGGAGAATACTTCATTTCAGACAGAAACAATTTCTGCATCAAAGTCTTTGATGCAGGTGGATCTTATGTTCGACAGTTTGGACGTGAGGGTAATGGTAGTGGCGAGTTTCGTTGCCCAAGAGGCATTGTGATTGACAGCCAAGGTGACAGCATGCTTGTGTCTGACAGTGGAAATAATCTCATCCAGGTATTCAAACTTGATGGCAGCTTCATCACTAAATTTGAAACAAAGAAAACTCCCACCGGAATCACCTTGACACAGAGTGGAAATCTTGCAGTTTCATTCTACTATGGAAACTGTGTTCAGATTCTATCTTATGGCTAGATGTTGAGTTTAGAAACAGGTAAATAAAATTAATGTAGAATAAGTGTTTGAACTTTATTAGACAATTTACACTTATGCAAAGTGCTCAGTGGTTTTGTGGCACTTGGCTATTTTTCTGATAGGGTGGAACCTCATACACACTCAAAACACTCATGCACATACATTTACTACATGTACTATCCAAGAAAAAACCTTGACTCTCTTTGAAATATTTTAAGAATACCCCCCCCCCCTCTGCTACTGTTGTTTTCAAATCTACTCTGCATGTTTTTGTTGAACAGGACAGGGAAAGTGCAGAAGTATTTGGATGAACTTGAACTTGTACCTAGAAACAAAACTCATCCTGGTCTGCAATTTAGCCCTTTCTTTCTATGTCCCAAAATATCAAATATTTATTCTTTTTAAACAAAATGTTTCCTGTTTTAGCTAGACTTTTATTGTAACTATTTATTTATTTTTTTTTGGAATAAAGGTCCTTTTTGAAAACCACTAAGTCTGTTAGTGAAAAAGTTACCTCAATAAAGGTCATCATCATTCATTCATCACAGAATTCAACATGTGCCCCTCCTTCATACCAAAATTTCTGACTCAAAAAACTCTTTGACCATTGCATTAAAAACAGCCAAGTGGCACCGCTGGAGTAGACAGTCCAACTTACAATGTATATCCACAGTCAGTTGCTGGGATACGCATGGTGTAAGTGAACAGTCATGAAATGTGCACTACTCTCATGGAGGCCATTGGATAATTAGTTCCAGTAGAGATCAAGGGTGCCTGCTCCCTTGGAATCTTACAAGTTCTAGAAGCTCAACCTGAGACAGTCAATTTTAACATGTACTGATTCAGAGATTATGTTTTATTTTCTACATCTACAGGGCCAATTGAAATGTAGACACTTAGTGAAAGAGATTAAATAGGTAAGCTTTAATTAGTCAGATACATGTTAGGAAAAATTTAGGCAACAGTGCCAGACATAAGTTTTGTGTAGGTGCAAATGTCCAGTGTCAACTTTTGCAACTTGGGGCCCCAGACAGAGTGCATTAGAAAGTTATTAAGTTATTATGTCAAAGACAAAGACAGTTCTCTAGAGTCTGAATTAGAGTACCACAAAGTTTTAACAATTAAAGGCAGTCATGTCTTTATGTACAGATTTTAATTTTGTTTTTAAAAGATGTAAGTTTATATTCAGTTTTATTAAATTGTTTATTTAAGAGTTTTAAACTACCCAGCATTTTTAAGTTTACATACTACTATAATGATGCACGTAGCATACAACTACTTCAGAAAAGGTTGACCTTTAATGTACAATATGTAGCCATTAGTAACTAGTATTTAATTTTTTGTACTTCAAGTTCAGTTTCCATCATTGCATGTTTACCTAAGAAATTTCTTTTCTTTAAGCTGTCAAAGAACCTAACTCCCACAGTGGAGTAAATTCTAGTTTAAATTTTATAATATCCAGGCTTTAATCGGTATAAAAAAACAGGTTTTCTCACTTTTCCTGGAATTAAAGGGAGAAAATGACAGACAAGATTTGTTAAGTAAGATAAGCCTAAGGGACAGCAAAACAATTAATGGTAGCTGTAAAAATGTAGACATTTTCTCAGTACTTTGAAGTTATGCCAAATGGTCATTTAGGCCATTTTCGCTTTATGTCTCTAATTGTAAGTTTCCTTTGGTCTTTTTACTGTACTTGTAATGGAGTAAACTACTTTTGAAGTAGCTGTATGCAAACATACATTAATATCAGAGGCCTTTTGTAAAGGATTTTTTCTTAACTTGTATTATTTGTACAGCCAAGCTGTAGCCAAATGTAAACATTTACCATATTTTGAATTTATCTGTGACAAGTAGATTTCAGTTCTATAACTATTGTGCCAAAAATGTTCAGTGGTAGAAATGGAATAAATGATTTCACAATAATTTTTTTTTATTTTTAACAATACAGAATCCTTGTACTTCTCATCTTCCATTTTGTAGAATAATAAAGACTTTGAAATTGTTACTAGGATTTTTCATGGAAAAATAACAGTAGAGGGGTTCTTGCCGATGCGATTATCCGCTAGTATTTAGTTCCATTTATATATCTACTGGTAAACATTTTGAAATGAACATTTTAATGTCATTTATTTTCATGTTGTTTGAAAAGCATGGGAATTACTTACTGGTAGAAAAAATGGAATCAAAGTTGTTTCCAAGTTTTGTAAACTGTAAAGGCTTCCAAGAAACAGGACGAGACACAATGTCCACCTTGGAAATCCTCAAAGGAATGGACTTTTATGATTTAACAGCTAAGGTTACATCAAAATTGTTCTGAAAATTAAAATGACTCAGAAAGCTACAGATACACATGTGAACAAAAATCATGCCCCAAGCCTTTTCCACATGTATGCATGGGGAAAATGTCAGAATGAATGAGGGAAGGCTAAAATTCAAAGAAGGGATGATTATCAGGTAACATTCACTGCCTCTAGAAGGCTAGGGCAACCCCAGCCTCTTGGGCCCAACCCCCCCCCCCCTTCCCCCCATTTCAGCTCATAGTTCCTCCCCAGGCCACCCTTTTAGCTAAAACCCATGAAAACCCCTTCTTTTGAAATAAGCTTACCAGGAAACAAGTCTAGTGTTTCAGCTAATCATATTTAATTAACTTCAATAATTCAGTAAATTTTAAAGATTAATTTTATTAACAGCGCTGACTTGCCAGTAGCTTGCACTGGCAGTTTTAATCCCTATGAAACTCATTTGACAAAAACAAAATTTACTGTGTTTTCATGATCCATGAAACTCATGAAGCTCTAATATGAAACCACGCATGATTGCCATCCAAGTGCTGGGAAATTTAGAAGGAATGATTTGACTTACCAATCAAAGCATACACTGTATCGTAAAAATAGATAGAAATTTACAATTATTGTCATACTGGTACCGGTAGTTGATCTCAAGGCTTTACATTGTAAAAATTCTGAATTAGTTAGGCCAAATGAAAAAAATGGTTAATTAGCACCATATTTTCGAAATTTTTATGGTCAGGCGGGTAGTAGAAGAAGGGAAAAATGAGTTGCAGATTCTCAGATTGTTTTCAAAGCGTCAAATCAACCTTTAACTCAAGAAAAGAATCGTGACACGGTTAATTGACAAAGTTGTGCCTTTTTTTCCTTTCAATTTTATTAGACTTCAGTATCAATAGAAAAAAATTACAAGTGTTTGACAAAAGTCGTCAACATTTTAAAGCAAATGTATCAGGAAAAAAATTATTATTGGTCGGGGCTTTTTCAATAGTTGGGTAGGGAATGCTAACCAACTAATTATTTTTATTTGGCCTTGGTAACACTGTCACATCTTGCATGAAATAAATCAATATGAAACACTTTATTTAAGTGCTCTTAGCACTTCAACTGTACAGGTACTAGTTGGTATTCTTGTATAAATGTTGATTTGAAACTGAGAAACATGTAAGTTCAGGGGCCCAACTCACTTATTTTAATGAGGGGGGGGGGGGTTTCAAGTGGTTTTTTTGGTTTGGCCAAAAGAGATTTTTTTTGGTTACGAAAAAGGGACTTAGGGATTTTTTGGGGTATGCTACAAAGAATCATGTAGTAAATTTTCTTGGGTAGACAAATTCTGAAGTTGTGTTTTTTGGGGGTTGTAAAATATGAGCCTCTGATGGATCCCCCCCCCCCCTCCTCCCCATCAATAAAATTTGTGAGTGAGGCCCCTGGGCATGTAAGTTGACAATCTGCATATGGTATAGCTTTACATATAGAACATACATGTTGAAAAGTATTGATCAGAGGAAATACATTTCTTTAATAACTGATAAACATGGGAGCCCTAAATTTCCAAGATGGACAAATTTAGTGACACGACTGTACATATAGTAGGAGTTCACAACTTTAAAAAAGATTAGTCAAATGTAGCTTCAACTCCCCCCCTGGGACATATCATATGGGGTAATTGACATTGAGTGGTGTCAAAACAGGGGTTATGTTCGATATACCAAGTGACGATGAGCCCTGAGTTGCGCCACAAAGAATGCAACAATGTACTGTCACTTCAAAACAGTGAACGATGGCACCTCACTTGGTGTATCGAGCGTCACCCCAAAACAGAAAATGTCCTACCCCAAGGGGACATTGTTTGACTACATAGATAAGTATGAAATATCATAACTGTAAACCTTGTGTATATTGTCAAACATTGTTGTAACCCCCACCACAAGGGGCAAATTATTGTTTAACAGGTTTTGCTTAGCACAGGCATATCCTGTGGAGGGGGGGGGGAGTGGGGTTCTGTTTGACTAGTGCATAATGTGAAAGATTTGGCACACTCATTTCAGTTATGTACTCCAGCCTCTGGCACTAAAACTATGCGTACTGCTATTCAATAATTATGTAAACTATGTACACATTTACAGAATAAAATTGTTTTTTCAATCTGACAAAAATAATTCAAATTTTTCAAACTTGGAATGTTGCCAAATCCAAACCATATCGTCTGCTCATCATTGGCGCAACCTTATTCCATGATCCTGCTCGGATGTCATAGCATTCTACACTGTTCAGATTTGTGATACCATTAAAGCCCCCTGCAGTATAGATACAGTTCCCTGTGGCACTAGCACCAAAACTGCTCCTTGGTACCTTCATGGTTGAAATACCATACCACCGACCTTCCCTGGGGTCAAACCTTTCTGCTGAGTTTAGCCATGAGCGGTTGTACCCTCCAATTGCAAAAATTGAACCTGAAATGAAATCAAAAAATATTGATGAATATTCTGAAAATTTTTAATCGTTTAATAGTGGTATTAAAATTACAACTTACAAAAGTATAATACTAAAAAGTTTTTTTAGATTTCTTAAGCTGCAAATAAGAGTTGCAAGAAAACCCAGGGAGTACTCCCTCGAATAAAAAGACAGGTACAAGTATGTACTGCTTTTTGGGATGAGCATTAAGGCTGATTTGCTCTGAAATGTAAATATTTTGCATTACTTGTAGTTTGAAATGGGGTATACATTTTGCTTCACTGGTTATAAGTCTGAACAGCTTTGGGTCAAGTAAAACAACTTTGTCTAGTCTGAAATCAAGGATGTCAGTCATCCCCCCCCCAAAAAAAAAGAAATAAAAATTATAAGTACTCAGTATGAAGTTAGAGCAGTGAAAATTCTTTTTTCTTAGTTTTGTTGATAGAAAATAAACCTACTGAAAATGGTAAAAAATTTATTTGATAAGCACCCAACCTTGAATAAGGGAGCAGGATTGCTAGCCTAACCCCCTAGGTTGTAAATCCTGTTCCCTCCACCTTTTTTCATTTCTTATATTCATTTTCTCATGTAATGTTATATTTGTGGTAAATACATGTAAAGCTATTGAGCCGTTGAAGTTAGTAAAAGCCCATGCACAGGACGCAAAAATTCACAACATTGTTGCATGTTGTTGGGGGTTTTCAGCCAACGATGTTGCATCCATTTGCATGGGTCTAAAAGGATGGCAGGTTTCAAAATATACCCAACAAGTGCCATGCAAATGGATGCAAGTTCATGTTGGGCCCAATAATGTTGCGTGTTGTTGGCCAACATTATTGCATCCGCCTGCATGGACCTTTCAAGTCTACAATTTCAATAGGTGCCCAGGGTGTGTATTCAAATTGAAAAATACAGTATACCATACAAACCTTCTAGTGCTATTGTCCTAAAATAGGCCCTCTTCTGAGCCATGGGTGCAATGTGTGTCCACGTCTCACTTTGCATGTTAAAACACTCTCCACTTCTCAGACAATCATCTGCCACTTGGTGCAGCCCACCAAACCCTCCGATAGCATACATACTGTTGTTCAGCAACTCCATTCCATGGTAGCAGCGTCGCTCACACATGGGCACACTATACTGCCACTTGTTTGCCAACACATCGAAAGCTTCAACACTGGCCAGGTACCCCTGATGGCTATAACCACCTGCCGTAAGGATTCGGCTGTCAACAACCAAGCTACCAGCACCAAGTCGCTCTGAACATAACGATGGCATCTGATACCATTTATTTTCTGGTAATTCATATCTTTCAACGGTATCAATAATTTGAAGCGATGAACTGCGGCCACCTATGACATAAGCATGCCGACCAGTTGTGACAAGCGATGCGTAGGATCGACCTTGGTGCATGTGGGTTACTGATACCAGCGGCCCTTCATCAGGAACACTGCTGACCCACTGGTCAAGCACGGGGTTGAAAAACTCAACACTGTCCAACGTCACGCCTAAAGCTTCCCCTCCAACCGCAAACAGCAACTGCGAATTTTGATAGTATCGCCCGCCAAACAGTGGAAATTCGCAGGCCCCTCGAAGGCTGGCCAAGGGCGACTCCAATGCTTCGATAGTCTCCAGAACTAACTTTTTACATTCTGAAGACCCGCTGATAACCTCGTCAGTCAACAGTACGTCTTTTAGAAAGCACAGCGAAACACGCGGCAGATGAAGTCGCTTCAGCAACAGCGTGGAATAATCTCGACGTGATTTATCGTGATGAATCCACTCAAGAACACCTGCTATAAGCCGCTCTTCGTTTGAAATTTGTAGCGATTCACATTCAATGAATGTCTTTAGAGAATCATAAGGTTGAAGTAAAAATTCCTCAGTTGCTATAACTTCTTCAAAATTCTCCACTGCAAATTTGTGAGCGACTTGAAAGAGATGTTTACAAGCGAGGGAGTCCGAAAGAGCGCGAATTCCCAGACAGTTATCGACTTCAATTTGCTTTTCCAAAAAACGACAACAAGCATCCTTCACTTCATTTATTTGCAGTAGCGTTGCAGTATAAAGAACGCATTGCACATTTTCTTCATCGATGCTAGCTCTTCCAGTGTAAGCAAAGTCAACAAGAAGTTGCAGTGAGACCGGTTCGATTCCCCTCAAAGAGACCCGCTTTTGAGCGCTCTCCGCAAGTTTACTGGTGAACATGGCCTTGAAATACGGACTCACTGCTGCGAGAACTACTTTATGTGCAGGAAGTTCGAGCTTGTCTACACAGAGAACCACATCACACAAGTCACCAGACGATCTGAACTCGTTAAACTGCTGGAAGGCTGCGTTGCACAACTGGATCTCATTGATGTAAACAAACCTCGTATTTGCCTTCGCGCCAGTTTCGGGACGAAGCTGCGACCACGGCATCTCCTGCGACCACGGCATCTCTTCTCACCTGACTTACTCGCACGCAATTACAAATCCTTTAAAACACGCTCTATTTGAGTACAAAGTTTACAGAACTGAGAAGTTTTCAAGTAACACATAGTACATGTAGGGCTGTTCCAGGTACTAAAAGTTTAGAAACGTGATACGGCCGGTTCGTGAAGTCACGCTTCTTGCACTTGTAAACAAGACTTGATCCTGTCACGGAGGTATTCATTAAAAGCTTCGTCGATTTTTACAGCTGTTTCGCAGTTTAAGAGACCATAATCTACTACTCAACTTAACAGCAGGCAGCTCCATCCCACCTTCGATCGAGTGTTGACTTGTGTTTGTGGCGGCGTGTACCATTTCTTTGTATCCGCGTACACTCAACAAGTTGTGCTTGTTCTGACAGTTGTTGACAAACCGGTTTTTCACTAGTTGCGTGTATCTCAGTCAAAGCAAAGCAAAGCAAAGCAAATGTCATGTCGTGCCCGATCAGCTAAAAATACACTTAAAGAAAAGTTCGCCTTCAAACTCTTTCATCTCTGTTACTACTACTAGCTTGTAAATCCAATGAAGGCTCGCTGTCGCGTCACGCATATCCCGGCGATTTTTTGTCCATTGACACAGAGTGCAGTGACAGGCATTTTAGATGAAATGGGGAGTGGGGGGAGGGGAAGGGGGGGGGGAGGGAATTCGTGGCTTGGCCACGCGGTGTTTTCTCGATAAATTTTGCTATGGAGCTGTAGCAACAGAAGAGGCTGACAAGTATTTGTTGACCTTTACTATTCTTTGAAAAACATCCATCCAACTTAATTTTGTTTTAGGTTTTCTAGTGTCAAGAATTATTTTAAAAACATTCAGAAAACAACTGGACAAATTACATAATACATGTTATATTTTTTAAAAAATGCATCACGAATTGCTGCACCGACCTTGAAGGTCAGCTTGGTCGATATACTTGAAAAACTTGTTCCCGTTCTTTTTTATTTTTATTTTTTTTAAAGAATAATACATCAATTACTCGCTTCCATCTGTCAGCATATGGCCACATGCTGCTCTAGAGTCCAAAGTCAACACTGTCACAATACAAAGTTCGGTAATTTTTTAAAAAAAATAACAAAACAGGAAATCGATACGTCACAAGCTATGGACAGACTATTTCATATAGCAGTCATAGTTTTTGAAACAGGGGCTAGAGATGGGAGAACTTTATTCGTACGAAAAAAAACGTTTCGTAAAAATTCGGTTGCAGTCGCAGTTCACTTTCCCATAAACATCTCTTTAAAGATCTTGAAGATTTCGACTCTAGCAAAGAGTCGCCCTCTACTCTGAGAACGAAAGATCCCACTGGGTAAAAACACAATACAAATAACCAAAACTTTTATTCTTAAACTGACCATCCGTAAAGAACATATAATAACGTATTGTTAAAAAGTGTCAGTTATTGTTAATGTTATTGTTCAATGACTAATGGAATACTTCGTTCTAAGAGTAGAGCCTTACTGCCAGCAAACATATTTATCAAGATGATCTTGCCAAATGGCAGTCCTTTTTAGTTACAATCTCGTCCACTCCCCCTCCCCCACAGTATCGGATGGTCCATGACGATTTTCTCTCATTCAAATCTTACAAGGTCCACAGTTGACTCGTGGACAAACTTTATTTGTGTCCTGCGGATACTTTTGTATTTGATATAAGTTTACAATCTTTTTTTCGGTAAGAACTTTTTCTATATTTAAGAACTTGAAGTTGAAAAGCGTCCGAAATTAAACAATTCAACGTACAAGCTACAAGAACACAACCGTGGTTGAGGAAAAACGCAGAACTTTTATTTTAGCATTGCACAAAATCATCGAGATATTTTTTTGTCTGATAGTTTTCGTCAGCGCAACGTTACCTATAGCAAGGTGCAAGGAAAAGTTCTTTTCAAAACTTTTTACTCTTGAATATATTACTTTCTTGCAAGCAAGGCTAGAAACTAATACATTTAAAAACCATAACGCATTAAATTTTTAAAAAATATGCTTCCCTTGCGATTGGTTTTTGCAAATGGAGAATCACAAGTACATTCAATATTTAAAAACGTTTTTTCAAAGAACAATTGAGGCTGAAACCATCAAAATATTTTTATAAGAACATCAGTCTGCCTCGGTCAAAAGTAAGGCGTTCTTACCAGTGCGAAACGTACGTGTACGGAGCAGGCTTCGTGTCGATAACCTTCTAGTACACAAACGTTAATGTATGAGTCAAATCCAAGGGTGCCCATACCCCCCTCCCCCCCCCGGGCCGACTGGGTATTTGACATCTTTTTTATTTTTTGAGTCAAACTCCCTACCATGCGGGTCCTTTAGTCTTTGGTCAAATGCCCACCTTCCCAGGGATTTCTTGGGGGTCAAATACTCGTATCACTGATGCCCGGGGGGAATTTGACTCATACATAACACAAGAAGCGTTTCGTTTTACTCAAATCAAGTGACCGATGAACACATCGTCTAGATTCTAGAACTAGCTAGGTTCGCTCATTTCTTTTCAACCGGCCGTATATTTCTCATTCATCTAGCTTGTCAGTGTCTCTGGTACCCAGGGTATAAAAACTCAGCACAGGCCAACAATGTAGTTCCGTTCAGTTCAGTTTGATACACAACAAGGCTCTTCCCCCCGCAACGTATTTTGATCCCCCCGTTTATTAATTTCCCGAACTTCACGAGGGACTGTACAAAGAAGTTCATTAATATATATCAAGACAGTTGATGTTTCTTTACTGTAAAGGGCTCCGCAATATAATATACACGCTAAAAATTTGTCAAACAGTTAAGAACAAGATAAGAACAATCCAGGCTGGAACTTGGAATCATAAATGCAAAGTTTACTTTCTTTTAAACAAATTTCTAGTATTTTCCTTAAACTCGATTTTATCGAGCGTTAAAACACTCCAAACGATTTCCATTGCGTTTTATTCGGCTTGATTCCTGATCACAAGTTAGGTGCATTTGCAATACTTTAGGAGTTATTTCTTACTGTTGTTGTTCTTATGAGTACCTTAAAAAAGTAAGAACAGCTTAAGAACAATCGAGGCTGAAATTCCCTAAAAGTTATGAACGGTGTGTTTTGGCCAAAAACTATTGGTTCTTCAGTAAAAATAAGCGTGTGCTAGCACAATGGTAAGAGCTCTAGATAAAAGTAATACGCAAACACAAACTCGGTATTGTTGATTTTAAGCAATCTAATTGGCTCGCTTCTTCTGAATAATGGACATTATTAAATACTTAACACTGGATATTTAATTAACCTGATTGGCTCTCTACTCACGGTATAAATCCTATACACTGTAATTTGTCCAAATATGGGAACTGGCAAATTTATAAAGGAAAATTTTCACACAAAAAGGCCGGAAACTCGAGTCCATGGATAACAAAGTTCGAGCTATTTTTACCCAGTGTTTGGTATTTAATAAAACAATTGTTCCACTCACGCTTGCTGGTAATTTCGTACCCATTCGAATTTTTCTCCGCCCACGAGGAATCTGGGGACAAGATTAGCTTGTTGGATACGAGCTTATGATAGCCGAATATGTCCATCTCCGCAAGGTAGATAACTGGCAGGGTGAAAACAATGACCGACGTAAACTTATGTTTTGCGGAAGTGACAGAAGAGAAAACCTTGCAAATGCTAACCTGTCTTGAAAGTCTCGTGTTGTCATCGAGTTTGTGTACACGCTTTTCTTTTACAAGAACCAGTAAATTTTGGCCGGGGCTTGTTGTTCTTTACTTTTTGCACAATTTGAGCCTAAATTGTTTATATTTTAAAATCGTTCTTGTTCACCATAGGTTTGTTGTTGCCTTATACACACTTCGGCACTGTCACAAAAGACGTGTGGCAGTTTTAATTTTTTCAGTTCTCTGCTCACTCAGTGGTTCAGACAGAGTCCGAAAGACCTGCAATGAAACGCCACGTGTAATGGCGCGATGTGCTGTGACTTGTGTTTTCAATGAAAACTGACAGTTTCATACTACTACTACTACTGCTAGTACTACTGCTACTACTACTGCTACTGCTGCAGCTACTACTACTTTTACTACTACCACTACTACTACGTCTTCTATTACTGCTACTACTACTGCTGCTGCTACTACTACTGCTACTGCTAATAATAATAAAAATAATAATATTAATAACAATGATAGCAATAATAATAATAATAATAATAATAATAGTATTTTTACAGGAAAGCTCCACCCACTAGGGGTGAGTTTCAGGGACGTCCTGTGTATAAATATGTAATGGTAATAAAAAAATAGCAGGATTTAAGCAATCTAAAAACTTAAGCATTTGCCAAACCTCAGTTGTCCTTAGCTTGTTCTTACGTTTTGGGCAAATTTAAGCCTTGTTCTTGTCAAATTGTTCTTTTAAAAAAACGTGTATGCTAATATATTTATTCAGTTGTAACGTAGTTCATTTAACACACAGTGTCACGGAATGCTACAGAAATCACGCATTCATTGCATGACAATTAATCGGCTGAACACTAGCGAATGTCAAGCCGGTCTGAGTAATGCACGAGGTTATGAAGTCTGAGTTGTCACGCGGCTACACATTTTGTCGCTGGGTATCGATCTCCGGTTTTTCTTGCTGTCCAAAAGGCAAAATCTTGTTGTCTTTGGACATATGTGCGTCCCTGCTCTCTTTATCTGCTCAACCTTTTTCTTTCCTTGAAAAACCTTGTTGTGGCAGGACAATATTATATTTCATCTCTCTCCTGACTCTAGTATACTGCCAGGAAAACCAAAGCAACATATTCGAGATCAAAGTTCATCCAGTTTGATATAAAAAGTACTCACGTTTCCTCAAATCTGACTGTCTAATTCAGTGTCCCCCCCAGGATTTCACCAAGACCAAGGGGTTTGTTGCATGCTACTTAATCCAAAATGGAAAGTGGGGCTGCAGGGCACGGGGGGAGGGGGGGGAGTTTAGAGTTTTCCCAGGTTTTAAATTGCTATTTTATCAACGATTAAGTTTGCTTCTAAACGGTTCTGCTGTTTTCGTTAGGTAAAAAGAGTTGCGTACCAGTCAAATTACAGAATGAAGAAAAGTAGGATTCACAGGTAAAGATTTAGAGAGTAATTTTTAGAAAAGGCTTATCTGTTTTCAGTAAGGTCTGATAATTGGCAGCTAGTAGTTGCCCAAGGCAAAGCGGTGCTATTTCTAAGCCAAGCGGCCCCCTTGTCTTAAAAGGCTCTAGGGAGAACACTGCTAATTCAACGCTTTATTTTCCCCTAATCTACCGGTAAAACATTTACCGAACAGTATTCAATAACAAATGCTGTTATCGGACACAGTTCTATTGCTCAGATGCCACATTTTCTAAGCTGTTTACTGTATGTGTTTTTAGAAAGCTTTACATACAGCTATTTGTTGTCTAACAGGTTTTGTTTCGAAGTTAAAAAAGTTGCTTTAAATTTACAAATACGCATAGCCTAACTCGGGCCTGTCCATTCCTACATTTGCAAATTACTTACTTTGTAACAACTTTCTTTTCCATGAAGCCACATTTGCCGAGTTCTTCATCAAAGATTGAAACACCTTCAAGAAATAAAATTACAGTAGAATGTTATTTTAGTTACAGATTTCGCCGCTTCTTCAACGGCTTCTCCTTTTGAACAAGCAGAACTAAGCTGGATGCACAGTCATGCAGAAACGCAAAAGAAACAGTGTCCATTGGCTTCACTTTTCAAAGAAACACTGCACTTTTTCTCTAGAGGTGTGTGTGTGTGTTTGGGGGGGGGGGGCTATTCCCTTTCAACACCCCTCTTATTTGTTGCACGTTTCACGTTCCGTTGCATTAGAAAAACAATAGAAAAACAAAAGTTACCTTGTGATTTGGCCTTGTACATGTCGCTTATGTGATGGAGGAAGTCGGCAAATACAGCAATCAGAGCAGTCTGATCCTAACAGCAATGTATCGATGAGTAAGAAAAAACAAAAACAGTCTTAGTTTGTCGCCGGCAGAGGCTAACTGTTATGCTATACCAAGTTTCTCGAACACTTTGGAGATATTGCCTTTTCCTTTATAATTACAATTAATCTACGTTTATCAGTATTCAGGTTACAAGTTTTTATTGCACAATATAAAAATTATTAAGACACTGACAAGGATAAAGTAAAGATGTTTGCACTTGTAAGGTAAGCACAAGAACAAGAAAGCAGGGATGATCATACTTGTAAGATACAAGCAAAAGAAAGTATCAAACTCACACGCACAAAATTTTGCCCATTCCAGGATCAACCCTGATATACATTTAGAACATAGCTGGCAATTTTTCGCGCGCTTTTTGTATGGCGCGAGCGTGCATCTAAATCTCAATAGACGCACGCCCGTGCGTCTATCAAATCGCGTGATTGAATTC
>JAOBRG010112550.1:0-19649 GCA_027574985.1 Umimayanthus nakama | reverse complement strand
ACAATTATTGAGGTCAACGGAGACAATGCGATTGTGACTTGTTGCGATGCATCAGTTGTACTGTTGAAGTCAGATATCACAGTAGGTCCTGAGCTTGGTGTTGTCGCAATTATTGAGGGCAATGGAGAAAATGCGACTGTAACTTGTTGCGATCTATCATTTACACTGTTGAAGTCAGATATCATATTTTGTGCTGAACTTGGCATTTTCGCATTTTGTGATGTTAGTTGCGGTAGGGCAAGTGTGACTTTCTGTGTTGTACCATCTGTCCCTTTATAACCTGATATTACAGTAAATACCGAGTTTGGTGTTGTCACATTTACGGAAGGTAACGGAGACGAAAGGATTGCGACTTTTTGCGATGCATCAGTTGTTGTTTTGTAGTCAGGACTTGGTGTTGTGGTACTTTGTGAGGATAGCAGAGACGGTGCGATTGTGAGTTTCATGGCTTCAATTTCATTAGTACTTTGCGCTCGAGACGAGCTGCTAACCGCAAGAATTGCAAGAGTTGCTGTGCTCAATGTTTCAGCTGTTCTATGAGAATATTGCCTGGGTGTTGTAAGTCCAATGGTTGTCACAATGGCCGAAACCATTATTAGTGAACTAAGTGTCGACGAAGGCGCGATTTCCACCGACACTGGAAACATCCCACCTGTCGAGGTGGCTGGGTGCAAACTTTGAACATCATTAGACAAGAGAAGCGACTGTTGTGGGGTAGTTTGTTGTTTCGCGTTGCTTGAACGCGCACTGGCCAACCCTGGCGTCAAATGAGGCGTTTCAGTGAGAGGAGCAGATGGTTTGTTTGAACTAGAATATTGCGATCCAGCCACGCTGCTAGATACGGCCGCCGTATTAACTTTTGACATAGCAGTGAAGGCATGCACTCTTGTGACACCTTTTAAAGAAGGAGTTTGTAAGTTTGTTTTGACTTTTGTGGCAGTTTTAGAACCTTTTCGCAGAGCCGTGCTGTAAGCTGCTACAGAATACAGTTGTGACGGCTTTGTAGTTGTTTCAGATAAAATAGAACTTGTAACAGGAGTTGCAAAGCTGCTTTGCACAGCCAACGGTAAAACACTCTTAGGCACAACGGTTGTAGAAGCAGTAGCTATCGAGTTATTGCTCTCTGTTCTAACACGACTGCTTGAAACAACTGTAGCAACCGAAGATTGTGTTCCAAACGTTGCAACCTGAAAAGTTTTGACCGGTGTGTGACCTTCTGTAACAGTATATATCGATGTACTTATCTCCATTCTAGCACGACTGCTTGGAACAGATGCAGTAATTACAGATCGTGTTCCAAATGTAGCAGCTTCGAATGCTTTTGCAGTTGTGTTACCTTCTTTGGCTGTAGTTATCAAACTTTGCGAGATAGGTGCGGTGGAAACACCAAACCTCGCTGTTATAATTTGACTTTCCAGGACTTTAGACGTAAATGGCAAACTGCCAATTGTAGTTAATCCGGTTCTTGATTCGTCACTGATCAGCCCAGAAGTACTAGCGGACGTGGCCAGCTTAAGCACAGTTCTCGTATCGCCTTTATCAGATCTACTGACAACTTTCACTGAGGAACTAACAGAATTCATCCGGGTAGACAAGACAATCTCAGAAACCGAATGTATGCTGACTGACCTGTATTCAGTATTTTTACTACTAACTTGGTTTAAAGAAAGTGCTGTATTGGCAGAAGCCATATTTGTTTCATTAAGTGTTTGGGCAGTCTTTGCGTTGGCGGAAATGTAGCTTTCAGTTTGAATCAACCCAAGCGAGTTCACTATACTGATGATTGGTATTGTTGACGTGGTGCTTGGGAGGCCTGTGCTCATTGCATGTGACATGCTGGCACCAGATAACTTTTCTTGAGATGTTGCTCTCGTAGCATGCAGGACCTTCTCACTCAAAGTCGTATCTGATACAGCTTCTGAATCTGTAACGCGGGACAGCAACGCTTTCATTCTGCTTGTTGAAAAAGTCTTAGAAAGCACTGCAGATTTGTTATCTATAACGGTTGTTTTTTCTTGCTTACCTGTGGCTGATAACACAGGAATATCAGGCAAAGGCATAGAAGAATTGATCGCGGTAGCAGTTTCTACTATGGCCACAGTTGTCCTTGATAAATGTGTGTTGTGTGAAAATGACGTAGGTGATGGTACAGGTATCTCTCGTAAAGTGGAAGATGTTTCAACCACTGAAGCACTGAAGTGAGGAAGTGACGTCATAGTATCCACAACGTGGGAAAAAACCGCCGTCGAACTGCTTTGAGAGAAGTACAACGCGCTCACAACGGAGCTACTTACATGAACACTATTTGTTGTAATGCCAGCGCCATTTGATGCAGTAGGGGTATTAGTTTTCTTTTCAGTAACCGAGTCGAAAGATTGGGATGCAGTAATTCTCGCTACATCTGTACTTTTATATGCTATTGTTTGCTCCGACGCTGATGTTAGTTGTGAGTTGAACTCAGTTGGATGTGTTGAAATTGACGATGATGTAACAGCTTTTGTAAATGACGTCATCATCGAGGTAGATGAGACAGACAGGAAGTGTATATCTTCGGCGTTTGTCTCCGTCGCTAAAGATTCACCAGCAGCTCCAGATGCCATAGACCCTGATGAGGGACTAGCTGATACTGAAAACAGCATCACTGACTTTTTTATTGCCGTTACCAACATAGTAGGTGAAGTAGATGCGAAGTGAGTATCGTCAGGTTTTGTCTCTGTCTTTAATGATTCACGAGCAGCTATAAGTGTCGATGGACTTGTTGAAGGGCTAGTTGACACTGACGATGACATCAAAGGTTTTATCAATGATCTCATCAACATTGTAGATTGACTGCCATCTGTATTTGTTTCTGCTGTTAAGGATTCACCAACAGCCATAGGTGTCGATGGACTTGTTGAAAGGCTAGTTGACACTGACGATGACATCACAGGTTTTATCAGTGACGTCATCATCCTTGTAGATTGACTGCCAGCAGTACTTGTCTCTGTTGTTAAGGATTCACCCGCAGCTATAGGTGTCGATGGACTTGCTTTAGGGCTAGTTAACACTGACGATGACATCACAGTTTTTATCAATGACATCATCAACATTGTAGTTTGACTGCCATCTGTATTTGTTTCTGCCGTTAAGGATTCACCAACAGCCATAGGTGTCGATGGACTTGTTGAAAGGCTAGTTGACACTGATGATGACATCACAGGTTTTATCAGTGACATCATCAACCTTGTAGATTGACTGTCATCTGTATTTGTTTCTGCCGTTAAGGATTCACCAACAGCCATAGGTGTCGATGGACTTGTTGAAAGGCTAGTTGACACTGATGATGACATCACAGGTTTTATCAGTGACATCATCAACCTTGTAGATTGACTGTCATCTGTATTTGTTTCTGCCGTTAAGGATTCACCAGCAGCTATAGGTGTCAATGGACTTGCTTTAGGGCTAGTTAACATTGACGATGACATCACAGCTTTCATCAATGATGTCATCAACATTGTAGTTTGACTGCCATCTGTATTTGTTCCTGCCGTTAAGGATTCACCAACAGTGAGAGGTATCGATGGACTTGTTGAAAGGCTTGTTGAAATTGACGATGACATCACAGGTTTTATCAGTGACATCATCAACCTTGTAGATTGACTGCCATCTGTGTTTGTTTCTGCCGTTAAGGATTCACCAGCAGCTATAGGTGTCAATGGACTTGTTGAAGGGCCAGTTGACACTGACAATGGCGATGATATCACTGGTTTTAACAATGACGTTATCAACAAGGTAGATTGACTGCCATCTGTATTTGTCTCTGTCGTCTCCTTTGACGTCATTGCTAGGATGTCACTACTCAACAGCGGCGATGGTGACAACCAAGTAGTTGGTGAGTATTGCATCTTAACCACAGACTGTCCACGAGTCATTACTGTTGAAGGCGTTACACTAATGAAAACGCGACTGTTATGGCTGGGATCAAGATTATGGATTTTAGTCACATCTTCAGAGTGTGTGATTGAGGCAAACCTCTGGAAAGTTGTAGTATGGGTTAGTTCATCAAAAATATGTGTTACAGGTGACAAAGTTTTGTCTGATGTGCCGACAAGAATCGCCCGTGATACAGTATTGGTCAGTGGTGACCCTGTTGCAACTAAAGGTGTGGTATGCAATGCCTCTGTCGTCACTGTGCTCAGCAGAACACCTCTCGTTGAAGAAAAAAATGCTGTTTGCTTCCCAACTGTTATTGATTCTGCATAGGATTTGGTTGCTATAGCAACTTCAGACGAAACACTTGCTGTTTGGTTCAGGGACAAAGAGACTGGTGGATTCTCATGTAGAACTTCTGATGTGAAGTTTGTTCCATTTGTGGTTGTGAAAAGAGCCAAGGACATAGACTCAGTAAAACCCGTAACTGACAACTGTGATGTCAGAGTGTTTATGGTTCCATCAATCTCTGGACTTGACAAGGGTTCACTGCTCGTAAAGAGCAAAAACGTCAAAGGTTCTGTGGTGCCGGTGAGAAGGATGCCAGAAGACACAAACAGAGATACAAAGGAGCTGTTGTCCACTGCTGATGCACGAGCTGTAAGGTAAAACATACCAACCAAAATAAAGTTTCCCACTTTTTAAAACTAGCTTTTAAAACAAAATAACTCAG
The DNA here is from genome assembly GCA_027574985.1 of Umimayanthus nakama. NCBI lineage: Eukaryota > Metazoa > Cnidaria > Anthozoa > Zoantharia > Parazoanthidae > Umimayanthus > Umimayanthus nakama. Next base: position 15,007 of record JAOBRG010112550.1, on the reverse strand, counting down.
TATAAATTTTTCTTTCAATATGCAACCAAGGATTGCACCCCCCCCCCTACTACATTGATTGAAAAGGGACCACATTTTGGGCTGAGGGAGCAGTGTGACAAACAAACCAATTAACACTAGTTAACAAAGATCGTTCAATGTTTCAGTTTTTACAATAAGGCCTTTAACTCTCATTAACATGAGGATTTTTTTGATCTATAAAAGATGCAGGAATTTTTTTGGGTTGCAAAAAAAAATTGGGATTTTTTGGTTGTTGTATTTGTATCAGCTCAAATCAACGATAACATAAATGCAATTTACTGCTAATGTGAAATATTTAAAATAAAATTTGCTGATGCAAAACCATAGGTTTTTTTTATGGACAAATTCTGAAGTTAGGATGTTTTGGGTATAAAACATGAACCTCTGTTAGACCCCTCTCCCCCCCATCATTAAAATTTAATATGGGTGGGGGCCCCTTGCATAAAGCACTAACATGATTTGTTAATTTCACAAGTAATGATTACAAACAAATTTGTGTGCAAGGAAAACACAAAGTTTTACAACAGATTTATTATAAAAATTACAATTTTAAAAATAAAAGAAATAATAAGCAATTAAACATGGAGTGAATGTACCACAAACATGGCAACTTTTTTAAAGTGATTTAAACCTAAACTATTATGCAGAGAACTTTCCCTATTAAAGTAAAAAGAATCTCCATTTTGTTTTTTGTTTGAAAGTGTAACTCAACACAAACTGTTCCCTTCCCCGCCAAGATGGCAGTCCTGGTTCAACAAACACCAGGCCAGTTCATCGCGTGACTTGTGACGAAAGCCTATTGTAGTAGTTTTGATCACAGTTTCTCAGAGGTAAGTAACTGCAGTTTATAGCATCATCCTTCTGGTTGATAGATGGTCAGTAAGCCGAAGGGACTAAGGTAATTTGATTGGTTTATTCAACTGATCAATAACAAGTGTCTGATAAAGACATTTTGTTACTGGCACTGTCTAACAAATAATTTTACTGTCAGATTACAAAAAATAGACTGTTGAATGAGCCTCTCAGATTCGACGAAATCATAAATTTGTAGTAAACACACCATAGCAGCTCTTGTCTTGTTGCTGATTGGTTAGAAAGCAATTTTTGTTTGATAACAGAGGTTTTTTTATCAATCAGAAATGAGTTCAAATGACATACCACAAAGGAAATGTATGACAAAAGGTAGTTTAAAACATGTCTGGATTTAAAAAAAAATAAAACTACAATTAAATTCTTCACCCTACCTAGACCAGAGCCATGAACAGTAAATAATCCTTTTAAAAATGAGCAATTTCAAGTTTAGAGCACTGTAGTGTATGGGTTTCCACATTTTTTAAATTTCATCAAGAGAAACAATTAAAAGATTTTAGCAATTCTTTGTGAAACTGATCAAAACTGTACAGCCAGTCCTGAATTTCTATTAAACACCACAGGACTTTAATTGTTATTTTTAAAGTTCTTAAGAATAGTACGGAATATTCTGACTTTATAATATCTTTGAAAGAATGGTTAGAGCCATAGGAAAAACCATACAGGTTTTTTGATATTTAACATCTCACTGTGTAAACTTTGTAGTTATTCACAAATTATGAGCTAGTGGGACAAAGATAGTCTCCTTTGGAAAAGTAAGCTTCCTTTAATTTTTGAGTTTATTTTATTCTAAAATAGAAAACGTTTTGAAATAATTCTACACTAACACTGAACTGGAACGGTACAAATTGCAAGTCACGTCTTCGGTAACTTGAAAATAAAGGCTTTTAAAAATATATTTCACGAAAAGTTGTTGTTTTTTATTCTAAAAATGTGTTATCATAATTTTCTTATAGTTTATTCCAAACAGTCAGTGAATTAACCCTTTGCTACATATTTATGTTGTTGCTGTTTGCCTCCGGCGAAAACATATCGTACGAGCGATTTACGTCAACTGCAAAGTTAGGGAAAAAGGTTTCCAAAAAAATTTTTAAAAACGAAAACATTCTATAAATACATTTGATAATGAAAACTTTGCATCTGGTGAAACAAACAGTGGCCGAGTTAATTGCAACTTTTGTCGACCTGTCTTTTCAAAAAATATGTTACATTAAAATATCAAGTTTAACAGACGTTTTGAAATGTGCTTTTGGCTTCTGAAACAAATCCGTATTAGCGTTGATATTATTCCGAAGATGCAGTAACCTAAAATACAAACTGACTGACCATCCACAATTCCGAAGCCCGATGTGTGTTGAACGAAATTTGTTGATGAAGTGTTGATGTCACGGCAATCGTTGATCGTATCAGTTGTCGATTTACTCAGCTCAAATCACTGTATATTTCCCTATATTTCTTTAGTTCAAACATTGCAATACGACAAATATACTGTTAATAAAAAGGTCAATGTTCTCGTTGGATAGAAATTTTAAGAACAAGGTATGAATCATAATTTTCCAAAATATTGTTGAAGCAATTTACTTCAATGTTAGTTATAATAACTGGACGACTACCCGGCGAGTCAGACGTGCGAATGGCTTTACTTACCTTGTGTGAGCTTTGGTTCTTCCACGACGGACGATGCCGATGGTGTCTCAAAATGCGAATTCGCTGAAGTCGGATATATATTCTCATTCGCCACACTCGAGGAAGCAGTTTTGTTGCTCTTTGCATCGCAAACGGTTACAAGACAACTTATCACAAGGACCCAGGGGAACAGGCAAATGGCGGAACTTCCGAGCAAAAACAATCTAGCTCTCTGAATAGGTCTCGGCCTGTGTTCTTTCATTTATCCTTTTGCAGTTTCATAACCATTGTAGAGAGATCCAAATGCAGAAAGAAAGTCCATTTGTACAAACTTGGAAAGATTTCGTCTTGCGTTCGAAATGAGCATGCAATGAACAAAGATTTGGTCAACACTATCTTAGCAACGCGTGCCTTCCAATGAATATTTATTTTAATTAATTCGGAAATGCTAATTTATTCTTTCCGCGTCAAGGGCTTTTCTCGCCGCTGGCGTGCGTGTCACGCTATTTGCTTTTACATAAACTATACAGCAAATGTAAACGTTGAAGTTTTTCAAACTAATCAATTAAATGTTTATAGATGTAAATGTCAACAATAGAACCTTTTGAAATCTGGTGCCGGCTCTATATCTACACCTCACCCAGCCCTTCTGCACAGTCCATCAAACAGAACTAGTAGTAGCATATACCCTACACGCTTTTCAGTTTATAAGAACTAGTAGTTTTCGGCTCAGCCTTGGCTGTTCTTATATTTTTTGGAAAAATCAGCCTCAAACTGTTCTTTAATTGTTCTTATTGCCTGATATTTTTAAACAGTGAATTAGTGTTTGAGACTGTCACTACATTGTTTGCGAATGTGACGAGCTTGCTCATCATTCTTCAATCGCCCGATTGCGATGACCAAGCTAAATTCTGACAAGTTTTGTTTTCATGTACATCTCATTCTGTGTACAAGAATTAAATAAATTTCTTAAATTTGTATGATCAAAATTTCAGCGTGGCGATTGATCTTGGCTTGTTCTTAATTTTTGGGCAAATCTCAACCTGGGTGTTCTTATAGGAGGGTCGGGATGGGGGTACTTGAGTATCAGTTATCAGCTAAGTTTTTGCCTAAATATTAGCCATCAGCTAAAAATCTGGCCAAATATCAGTTATCGGTTAAAATTATCGATTATCAGTTAACCCTAAGATGGCATAAGGAGGATTAAGTTGACGAGCCCCGTCCCCCCCACCCTCGACTTTTTGGCTGTAATTTTTTTTGCTTGACCGACTACCAAAAACTTTTGGTACAACTATTACTTCTGTGGAACTAGGGTGTATACCACAAACTTAACATCGGCAAGCAAACCAAGCAATTTTGGCCGTGTCAATCGAATTATCGGGTCTACTGCCCCTCGGACCTGTTTTTCATCTTACATCGCTCAAATGGAGATTCCTTGCCTTTTCTGTGAAAAACTGCGGATGGTCCTCATACAAAGCAATCCTCAGCTTCAGAAAAGTGTTGTACGTAATATACAAAACCTATCTGAATAACGATTGCTACGTGAGCCCGCGAACTGCAATTAGAATATAAATTTCTGTAAAGGAAACGGCAGGTCCGACAGCTATATAGCAACTGACATCACACTGTTTTTCAAATTTCTTTGATTTTTTTTTCGAGCCCTTCAGTTAAAAATAACAGTTAAAAATTTTGAAACACCTACTATCAGTTAAAAGCCAAATTATCAGTTATCAGAAAAAAAATCTCTTAATATCAGATCAAATTTTGGGCGAATATCAGCTATCAGTTAACCCCAGTCAGACCTTGTTATAAAGTTTGTACTTATATAAAAAAGCGTGCATATCGATCTTCTTTCTTTCTCCCTGCTTCTTTATGATTCTCTCTTTGAATGTATCCCTGAATTGAACTCACTATAATTTTAAATCTGCCAGACGTAATGCGTAGCTCTCCTTTACATGTGGGTAAAATTTTGTAACGTTGACCTATCGTCTATATTCTATTCTATCCTATTCCATCTATCTCGAATCTATCCATCTAGAACGAAGTCTTGCAAATGCAAGATATTACAATTCCTAGCGATACAAAGAAAGCTACAAAATTAGGCACGAAAATTTTAGAGATAAATAACGTTTTTAAAGCACACAACTCAAACAATTTGCTCACTTGTCCTCTGTCCTGATCGCCAAGCTTCGCTGATGCTTCTTTCCTTGATCAACAACTGCCCTTCCACGGCTCCATTTTAAAGTCTCGTCCAAGTCAACTCAACTTCCATTGAGAAAAATGTCTCCATTCAAGAAAAATCAATTGTCGCTATCTCTCTTAAAAATGGTTGTGATTTCCAACCGGCTCCAACAGAAAGCACATGGCATGTGATTTCCGGAGGAAACTTCACAAACTGTTCTTTCAATTTCTATTTTAAATAAACTGCAACTGCCTTCACAGAACTACTTCAAGGTATTAATAACTTAAACATCAGTTTTGTCCGGTCACCTTTGACAGATATCGTAAAGGATAGCCAATTTTATGAAATCTTCAAAGCTCGTTTGCCGAGCCGCCATCTTTGTGCTAGCTGTAAGTTTCATGCATAAATTGAGCGTGGAAATGAGGCGACCAACTGTCAACGCATGCCCATTACTGTTGATACGTTGGAAGAAATTAAAAGAGATCAAACTGAAAATTCTTGCTTACTTTTCTTGAATATATTATGTTGTATATGCTAATACAATTATTCTCTTCAATCTCGGTGAATAGTGGCTTTAACAATATTCACCTCCATGCTTCGCGTGTCAGTGAATATTCTGTCACTATTCACCTCGATTTCAGAGAATAATTGTTAATTATTCTATGAATGCGTGTTGGATATGAGCTTTTAGATGAGCGCAGATGAAGTGCGAAGCACCGAGTCGGCTATCATAAGCTCACAACAAGCATGAGCGAAATAAATGTTTTGTTAAAAAAACAAACACTGGCAAAATATCTATCTACCGACTCGACTCGACTCGCAGTATATGGGGTTTATATATTTATAATATATACCTCTTATAAGCCAAATGTGAGATCTGTATGGCAAGTTATGGACCGAGTTCAAGTTTTACTTTCCTTTTATGAAAACGAGGAAGGAAAAAACAAGTATCCATTGCTGGCCGTACAGCCCGAGCAAACAATCCTAATAAGATGTTTATTTAATTATTATACGGTTTTGTTGATTATTCCGGGAAAAGAACGAAAATATTTGACGTATGGACAGTTGATTAAGAGCTAGAGGTCCTTACGGCTACTTACGAAACTGAAATTGACCAATCACAACGCCAAAATCAGTCAGCAGTCTGATAAACATAGTTTATTGGCAAATGATTGGCAAATGTTCTACTCACGGTGTAAGTCCTATATACTGCAATTTTTCCAAATATGGAAACTGACAACTTTGACATGGAAAATTTTCCCTTAAAATGGCCTTAAACTCGAGTCGATAGAAAACTGAATTTGAGATGTTTACCCAATTGTTCCCTCACAGGTACTGACCCAAGCTAAAAGCGAATGTATGGCAGTTATTCGGCTAACGACCAGCTGCAAACATAAGACTTTGTATGGGAAATTGTAGCGATCGCGGTTTAGCCTAAACTGCATTAAATTTGCTCTCGATATTACCTAATTTGTAGAGTGTGTCTTTGTATGTTCTTCACTGGAGCTTGAAACAGCTCTAAGCCATTTCGGACGATTTCTCTTTAATATCGAAGATACAGTTTATCTTACGTCGTGTCACGGACGTGTGGTTCTTTGAGTTTAAAAGACGTTACACTATTTTTAAAATCTGTATGTTATTACTGGAGCAAATATAAACACAACCCAATGGATAACTTGGGAGATCGTAACTATTTTCTTTATGAAAAAAATAAAATTCCCATTTGTTTTGTCCTTCCCCTCCCCCTGCCATTAATGATTGTCCTGGTCGTTGCTCTGCAAGCTGATTGGTCAATTACTTATTTTCGAACCATTGCGTCATGGGAAGAGCACGTGATCAACACCGGTTACATAAATGGCGGACGTGTCTTCACAACGGTTGAAAGCGAAATTTGTTCAACGTCAAGATAGAAGAATGTATATTTAGCCGGTTTTTCTGCTTTGGCTTAGTCAGGAAAAATCAAGAAATTCGTCCAGCTTGCCTTTGTTCGGTCTGGGCTAAAGACGTTTAAATTACATTTGACAATACTTTGAAACTATGGTGGCAAACAACGAGCTTTTAAAACCAGGAATTTCTCGAGCGCGACAGCTCGCCGAGAGCGATGATATTGCAAGCAACTTAGTTCTCGACACGTTACTACAGTTTACAACACACAAGATGGCCGCAAGGTTTCGTCCGCTGAAGGTTGACAGATCGGCCATAAAGGAAGCTGTGGAAAAATATAAGCAAGATGGAGACATCGAATGCGCCTACGCCAAAATTGTGTTTTGTGCAGGGGATTGGGGGCGATGCTATTTCTTGAACAAGTCGAAAGCTCAACTAGCGGCTTTCAAGGAACATGTGAGTGTTTGTTGGCTATTTTGAACTTTTAATAGATATTCGAAATTTATCTACAGATCAAAAGAAATTTTGCTAGTGAAATGTGATTGCGTATTTGTTTTAAAAATTGGTACTTCTTCCTGGCTGGCCGTTGCGTAAATCAAAAATACGTTGAACTATGCTTTCAAATCCATTGAATATTAAACAGATCCCAATATATCTATGAGATAGCCACACTATTACGCAGATATATAATGGGGTTTTCCCTGTTCTTCGACAGATACTTCACAGAGTTGTCCATTTTGGGCGGCGTTTGATTTTACGTAAAATCAATCGCCTTCGTTGTCCTGACTTTTCTTCGGTTGATCAATGTTGTCAGTTGAAAACCGGTAGCGATTTGTGGGCGTGTAACTGCGTGACTTTTCCATCGTATTTTCGTTTGACTCGGCTTAGATTTCAAACTTCCGCTCAGTGTTCGAGTGTAGTTTTTTCCCAGTAAATCAAGTGCTGTCACCGATTTTGGGTTTGATATTCGCGGTACATCAATGCAAGTTTTACTATGCGCGTTTACTACAATGAAACACATGTGCACCAATCTATTGTTGAAAATTGTAACCGACCCGGCGTTTTTGGTCCAGGAATCCCCCGGCCTGCGTGGAAGTGTCGCATTGAAAATTTGACGTTTGCCATGTGATCAGACAAGTAGACTCATAGCAATATAACTGGAGTTTTGTTAACTTGAAGATTATCTTGGAAGTGACGCAGATCCGAGATTCATGTTCTGACACATAATTAGTTGTATTCAAATCTCAATGACCAAAGAAAATTCAAAATCTTTACAAGTATTTCGAAGCAACATGTTGTCAGTTTTGGAAAAATGATTTCAAGTTCTGCCAGTAGTCATTTTAGATACATCCACAAATGTGTCTGCTAGTTCATTGTCCTATTTTAAATTATAGTTTCAGTGCCAGAAATAAAATGTTGAGTGAAGAAAACAGATACTTCCTGAAAACAAAGATTTCTAAGGCATCATTGACGTTTGTTAATGTTAATAAAACTTCGATTACATTTTTAAGGTTTTGAATTTTAGGACTAACAACACAGGCCTGCACATACCGAAAAGCTACGTAACCTAAAAAGAGTTTAGCATTAATATTTTGCTTTATGGTTTAATTTTGCATGACTCTATTCTCAGTTTGAAAAAACTTTAGTTTTGCAGCAAACAAGTCCAGGGTTGATCATGTTTAGTTTGCACCTGCATGGGCAGTTTAAACATAAGTTCTCGTGATTGTGAGTTCAAATGCCCACCTATGTCCATTTTCACTCCAGCCTAAAGCCCATCACATACTACCTAATTTTTATTGGGAGAGCGGTGATTTTGTGTTAGAGTTAAATCAGTCTGGCCTCACAAGTGATCAAGTTTGATATGTTTCGACAAGCAACTAAATAGTTCTTTTGCATATAGCTTTTAACTACAGATTTTAAGTTCAAGTTTGAATCATGAGGTGTAATCAGAAAGGCGGTTCAGGAATTTCATCCTTGTCTCATCCAATATTCATTATTTTTGGAATAGATGCTGCGGTACATTGGAATTTGCAACAGCAGAGCTGGCTTTAATGTTGTCCCCTGTAACAGATATTCAACAGAGAAATGTGGAGCCAAGGTTATAGCAACAGAGAAATGGTCAGTATATATCATGCATACTCCCTTACACTAGCTAGTTCTATATCTATTGAAAACACTGATTGCAGAACTACCATAATGAAAAATTAGAAAATAGCTGGCAGTATTTTGTTCGCTTTTTCTATGGCATGAGCATGCATCTAAATCTTGATAGACACATGCTGTGCAACTATCAAATTGCAAGATTGCATTCAACAAATCTAAACGCTCATAATACTTGTAGTTTTGGAGAATTCTGTATTTTGTCAGTTTTCGTTTAAATTGGCAATGTTCTAAAAGAAATGGTCCATGCTTTAGCTTTGCATCTGTCGAGTTATGAATGCACTTGGGAAGTTGGGAGAGCACTCGAGAAGCTAGGGAAGTACTCTGCTTCGCCTTGTGCCACTCAAACGCTTCTCTTGTGCTCTCCCAACTTCCCGAGTGCATCCATAACTCGATAGACGCATGCCAAGCATGGACCATTTTTTAATTTCAATGTAGACTGATAGAGAAACTTCATTACATATAGCGCTGTAGTTGTTTCATGTAGCATCAGACAGTGAAGGTAAATGCCTCCACTAAAAGTTTGACTGGGAGCACATCATTTTGATGCATCTATGAAAAGGGTTTGTGTTTTCTGTCTTTATTATAACTACGCTTTAAGAACAAAAAGGTTTTGCTTTAAGAAAGTGAAAATTAAAATCGTGAATACCTGATCAAAGGAACAACTTCTAAGTTTTCAAAAAAAAATGAAGAAAATCAACTTTGGAAATTCCCCCGCCATAAAATAAAAAATAAATAAAAAAAACTAACCATCTTAAAATCTGAGTTTGTTAGACCACACATGTATGTACAAAAACCTTGACTCATATTCTGGCGTGTGTCTTTATTTTGTATTTGTAAACCTAAAACAATTGTGTCTTGTCTTCCAAGGGCCAAAGGTGAGAAGCTTCCCTTCCTGTGTGGCTGTATTGCAGAAATGACTGAAGATGAAGAAAAAACCATCCTCCGTCCAGGAGAAAATGATTTTAGTATTATGTTTTCCACTAGAAAGAACCTTTCACAGCTTTGGCTTGGGCCAGCTGCATATATAAATCACGGTAGGTATAAAACAACAACAGCACCCACCAATTCCTGCTAAAATTAGATCAATCATGATGTTTTAGAAATGTGTTTTCACCTGAAACTCAAGTGGGGAAATGTAGTCCACTTTGAAAATTGAGCTTCGGAAGTAAGATTTTTGATCAGATTGCTCTTTTCACTCCAGCATGGAGGGGTGATGGCAGCACACTTTAAGTTTCTCGATATTTACTTTGGGAAAATGCTAGTTGTCCAGTCAGATTTGCACTAACACAAGGAAAGTATTTTCTTGCCTTGGGCAAACAGACAACAACGTTAAAACATTTTGTATCTCTGAAAATTTTCTTTCCTAATTTCTTTGTATTGTTAGGAATTTTAGTATCTTGCATTCGGAAGAAAATGTCCGGCATTTTCTACAAAACATAAGTTTAGGCCAGCAACTTTTCATTATCCACCTCCTGGGAGGTGGACATTGTCAATTAATCAGAGATCGAGAACCAATCAGATTGCTTGAAATACTGACAACACCGAGTTTGTATAATTATGTTAGTTATATGAATGAACATCCTTAGTGGTTTTGCTTATTTCAAAATGCCCTTGGCTTACATACACACTAATGTTTTACTTATTTAAGCTGTAACAGCATCATCACGTAATTGCTTGATTGTTCATGAACAACTTTAGTTAGAACTTGAAAGTCACGCTACGACTTTTGTTGTCATTGTATTAATTCACTTTTTAAAAATACACTGTATATAGGTTTTGAAATTTGTCAAACTGTTTTTTTTTAACCAGACTGTCGACCAAACTGCAAGTTTGTATCTACCACTCGAGACACAGCCTGTGTACAAGTGTTGCGTGATCTTGAGCCAGAAGAAGAGATTTCGTGTTACTATGGTGATGACTTCTTTGGAGACGACAACTGTAACTGTGAATGTGTGACTTGTGAAAGGTTGGAACTCCTTGTGTAATAAAAAGGTGTACTCTTTACTCAATGGCATGCTATATCTTGGCCAATCTTTGGCAAAATTTATATTTTCTTTTTTCCGTACATTCTATAATAATTGGCATGTGAATTATTTTTTTTCACCTGGCTTGAGATCGTAATTAAGTCTGGCCATAAGCTACACAAAATAATTAGAAACACACAAGGTTAAGTGCTTATTGACTCTAATTGTTTTGAACATATTACCAAAAATAGCGTCTGTATTAGTTTAAAGAAATGTACTTTTCTTTACTTCCTCAGGAGAGGTGAGGGTGCATTTAAATCAAAGGCGGTGCAAGACACCAGTAAGAACAAGTCGACATACAGCCTGCGTGAAACTGACAAGAGATTGAAAAGACTTGCTCAGAGAATGACAGGTATTTTGAACCATTTTGATTTTGATCAAGTATCATAAACAAAATAGAAACTTCCAAAAATTTTGCTCTCTTGTTTGAAGCATACACAACTGACAAGTGGTTGATGCCTGTTATCAGCTAGTTAACAAAACTTTTAGTTTTGTTTTCATATTTTAAGAAGACGGGTATTGATAAAAAAGGGTTTTGGCTGAAAGAGTTAATTTTCCATAGTAACCAGTCTCTAGTTTTTAGTGTCATATTGCAGAGGCACTGACTGTGCGTAAACATCAGTCATATTGCTAGATTGAATCGTAATTGGTCTAGACACCCAACCTTCTCGATCCCTGTGGCTCCTCTGTGATGCACAGAGCATCAACAACCATTCACCGTTATCTGCAGTCCTGTGCTAACATTTGCTGTTATTCCAAGTTATATTTTGCATACTCTTGAAAAACCTAGAAAAAATCTTGAAATGTCCTGAAATTTTGCCCTGCCCAGTGGGGAGGAACCCTGAATTGATTCTTTTTGTTGTCTAAATGAGCTCAAGGTTTACCGAAGTTACACTAAAAAGCAAAGTTCACCTTTTTCTGCAACAGGGAGCCTGTCAGAGTGTGCAGTGCTGTACCCCAAGTTGAACAACGAGGAGAATAAAACTGAGAGTTGGATTGGCAGTGAGCACGTGTTGGGTGTTGGCGTGGGGGCCTTGGGCGTGTCCTCAAACAAACTGGCTGCAGCTGAGGTTTTAAAGGAAAACCAAAAGCGTTTAAAATCAAGTGAACTTTTGTTCTGTGAGTTGGAGAGTACCAGAGCAGATATAAATGGAGGGATTCCCACATCTAGATTTTACAAGAAATCACAAGGATTTGTTGAGAAAGACGCTCTAGTTTCTCACGAAAAACTCAATAGTGACTCGACTCCTGCAAAGCAGAAGTCTGCTGTTCCAAAACCGAGGCGTAAGAAACGAAAGTCCCGGTTATGCATGCCTCCTCGCCGTAAGCGAGCTAAAGTCGGGCTGCCCTGCACGGGTGAACTGGGCACCATCGAGATTCATTTCCCACAGAAGAGACATTACTCATTTGACAGTGGGATGGACATGACAGAGGAACAACATTTCTGTGAAACAGACATCCTCGTCGCTATCGATAGTTATGACACTATGGAATGCCTAGTGTCGCCACAGGTGGCCCCAAAGCGGCATTCATTATTTGGGTTCCCTAAGGTTACTTTGCCGCAGCATAAGTCTTCTGGAAATCACTGCATTTACTAATGTTTGGAGATGGAATACTCGATATCCCTATTCAATGCTGTCTGAATTCTCTACCATTCAAAAAAATTGTGACCAGTAGAATTAGAATCTGAAGACAAAATTGTAAGCTTCTTGGGTTTTATCTTTTCGGGATGCGGCATTCTTGAAAACTTGTCGGCGTTGCCGTTAGAGTTAGCCACGTTTTTCTGTGAACTCTTTGACGTAACTCATAAGTTTTTAGTCTAATCCGCAATTGTTTAAAGAGTTCATATGCCTTTTGAGTAGCTTCGTCCCCCAGTCATCCCCCACCGACTTGCTCCATTTGCATAGCCGCGGGTTGTTCCAAAGTTTGTTAGCGTTAACCCAGGGTTAAGAAATTAAACCGGCGGTTGGGTTTAACCTCCCTAAATATTGATTTTGGCTGTACGGAATTGGGCTTCCTTAGAGTGTTCTTCGGTATAACTTCCGTTATCCTTTAGAAAGACGGGACTAGTAAAGAAATTTAATTTAGTTTAATGCGGGCCTTAAAAGTTTTGCCTCACCCTTTGTTAACTTAACAAACTTGAACAGCGGGACTACGGTCGCTAAGCTTCATTCAAAATAGCGGGCGGCGAAGCTTTCAAACGACACTGACAAGCACCCAGTCTGACCGTGTCGACCGATCGAGCCGAAGATTCATCCTCTTATCCAGGTTCTTCCCTCTCTTGCAACCCGGGGTCGGGGAGGGTTGTTATCCAGATTTCCGGGGGGCTCGGGGGGCAGTTTGCTGCCTAAGTGTGACCCTATTTCAGACCAAGTTGCAAAAATCAATACCTTATATCGGTCAAGTCAAACAAGTATAAGTGTAACTCTTAAATGCCATACGCTGGATGTTGAATTTCTGGTAACCTGATTGGTTTTCTACTCGCTGTTTATATCTTGTATTATGTATTGTGTTTAAATGTGGAAAATGACGAAGTTTTCACTCATAAAGGCTGAAAACTCGAGTCGGTAGAAAATAAAATTAATGATATTTTTATCAAGTGTTTGGTATTTTAGTAAAGCAATTAGTCCGCTCACGCTTGTTGGATACGAGCTTACGATAGCCGACTCCGTGCTCCGCACCTCGTCTGCTGTCTGAAAGCTCAAATGTAACGCGCGTCCGTGAAATAATTGTTGATTAAACCTGCAAATTATGTTAAACGCTGTAACTGTAACCTGGCCCAGAAACCTTACCCGTAGGGGCAGCATATACCCCGTACAGTCATTTGATGAGAATACACCTTCCCCCGGCTTCGGAAAAAAGACCTTGAATGGGTCTTTTATATATACTATGTACTGTGGCACCTAGTTTGGAAGTTGACAAATACAATAAATCTACATTCTGCCGTTGTTTAAGTGAAAATTAAAGGTTTCCTCTCTCCACACAAAGTTTAATATTGTTCCTGTTATACATGTATTCAAGTTCTAGCCATGTTGTTTGCTAGAAAAACCCCGAAAATTTTGTTCATTTTAAAATGCTTTTGTATCTGAAAGGGCAACCCGAAAAAGGCCCCGCCGCCCTTTTGTTTTCAAAATTTTGATCAAACAGCCGTCGAGGCCAAATGGGAGATTTCCGTAGACAATCGGGCAATTTTATTTTCTCCGACAAATGTTTCCTTTGTTTTAATTTCATTTTTTTGGTGTATATCCTCAATAGATTGTTTTTGCTATTTAACGTAAACTAACGTATTTAGGTTAGTGGTAAGAACTATTTTCCTTTTCTTGAATGGGCACTGCACTATGTTGTGTGTACCCTACAATAATAAATTATGGCTAAAACCTGGATAACTTTAAAACTCAGCAAAATAGGGAAAAAGCGAAGTATATTTTCCTTTTTGTCGGAAGTGATCATAGATCCATTTTTTACAGTGAAAACTGTTTCAATCAGTTTTCACGTTAATGCTTAACTTGAAAAAAAGTTTTAACAAAATGAAAGAGTGCTGATATCCAAGTGTGTTACTGTCGTTCGCTGACCAAAACGAAATGTGAGAGGAACTTCACTCGACATTTGGAAAGATTTTCTTTTAGTTTGTTTTCTTATTTTTTTTGCAAACTAGAAGGGATGGGAGGAGGTGGGGACCCTCTGTTTCTTGGTGATGCACACCAAAGTTTTTGTTCTGTTTCATTCAGTAAGGACAAAGCCGTATTGTCTTTTGTTGCGACCGTTCCGCAAAGCAGCTCTTTTGTATTGTTTTAAGGTGTTGTTTTTATTGTCGTCATTGTTCGTTCGGCTAATTTCAGAGCCGCTTCAACTGTGGTCGACCCATTTCATTTGAAATCAAGTTACCATGATATGTGTGTACAGATGTGCTGTGTGTCAATATTGTGAATGATCTGCGCCAATGTTGATTTACTTTGAATTATTCATTTAGGGTGGCTTGAAATAGATTTTGAGCTCTTTTTTTCACAAGAAAACGGTCTACATTTACGAGTATTACTATTGCCTTTATGTTAGCAATATGAATAACAAATATAATTGCACATTTCCTTTTAATTTTATTTTTGATACTTTGTGAAATGTTACTATGGTAACGTAGCAAGAGTAATTACCAACCACCTTAGCTGCGAGCCGTCCCTTTATTTCGCTATTTCCGGGCCGGGAATGGAAGATTCCTCGGTTTGGCCGTGTGGCGTAATGC
>JAOBRG010112439.1:0-19651 GCA_027574985.1 Umimayanthus nakama | reverse complement strand
AGATCTCCCACCGCCACCACCGCCACCACCACCCCCACCCCCCCCCCCCCCACCACCACCACCCCCACCCCCAGCGCCCCTAAATTAACGATGTTGATTTCTCACCTGTTTCTCCGCAACTTCCTTTCTGATGCAACTTTTGGATTGATTTACATCTGCTCACCACAAGGTAAAGGACGCGGTAAGACGGAATGAGATAGAGTGGTTTCCCCAGCCGACGCTTCTAATTTCCTTGTCGCTCATTGGCTGAATCTCAGTCACATCACGCACGGTCTTTATTTTAAAACTGGGGCAAATTTTAATTGCGATGCAGTATAGTTTACCATTTTCAAAACAGCATATTCTTGGAGTATTGTAACTTCACTGCCTTAAAAAAGAGCTATCTCTCCGGGCGACGAAACAGCTTCAGAATTAGTGGAGGAAAAACAGCTTGCGACAGACGAAACCTTATAAATAAATTACTCTTGCACATATATATACTTTTTTCTGATTGGACATAATCTATTATACTAGTGATTCTCTTCTCCCCAGAGACGAAGTTCAATAAAAATTATCTTTGCTTGAAATAGCCCCTCCAGGAACCCGAGACAGCTAGGATGCTTGAGAACAGTTTTATCCTTGGTTTTGTAGCTCTCAAGGATTTTCAAAAAAGAAAACACTAGGAGTTTTCTACACTAAGCTTCAGCAGAGGAACGATGCAAGCCAGCCTATACACTTATCGGATTTTTCGAGTAGATATAATTTAATGTTTATGTTATAAGTTTAAACATGCTTACAAAGCACTTTTATCACGAGTGATAAAATGCTTCCGGTCTGACATTGGCCTAATTGAAAAACTGAAGCGGAAAATTAGAACCGTGGAAACCTATAATTAGACATGGTCCCGAAAAAATGTCAAGACAACCATATTAATACTGTATTTCATAACCAATAAAGATTTTTTCTCAAGTATCTCCTCGTGTGGAAACTGCTGTCATATGTACCTGGCAGACTTTTATTAATTAATATACTGCAGCGCACGCTGCTCATTAATATTACTTCTTCCTGGAAGTCCAAGCCTTTCAAGATATTGCTTTTTACATATGGAAAATCTAGTAATATCAACTATTACGTGTGCATATAAGTTAATCATTTTGCAGCGCAGTTGGCTATTTTTTGAATATAAATAATCTGAAAAATTGGAAGAATGTTCTAGTATTAACAAGAGTATGGATAGTTCCGCAGATAAATTTGTAGATGATGTGCAACGGGTAGTTTGTGGACACTTTCCGGTCTTGTGACTTGGTTGACAGTACGCCGGCACAAATGTTGCAAAGACTGAACACCTTTATATAAAGGATAATATAACAATAATAATCCACGGCTATCTCTCGTTGACATTCCTTTGGAATCACACACAAGTCTATTATTTCTGGCAACTTGCATGTAATAATGAACTAAGCGTACTACACAGTCAAAACTCGGAGTTTGGGCCTTCGATCCTCCGGAGTCCACGCGAAACGTCATTTTTTCCATAACAATTCGCACACTTGTAACTCCAATAGAAGTCTTCAGCGTGAGTGTGAACAAGTATCTTTGATCCGAGCTGTCTCGCACTAGAAAACTGCCAGCAGAAGTATCTTTTAATAAAGCTTTAGCTTGTTGATTTGTAATTCCTTCCCAATAGAAACCGCTCTCCTTTAAAGCTTGAACTGCGCGCCCGATATGTCCATTTCTGTTGTCATGAAAGGCTGAACACATTTCACATCTTCATTGACTTTGTTAGGTTGTTCCCATAACCTCTGAACAAGGCAGCTTCCAGTCCTACATTTAGACGTCATTTGTTGTCCTGTTTTCCTTGAGTTTCTAGAAGTAAAAGCGAAAATTTTTCCGTCAGAACTTTATAATTATCGTTACAGAACTTACAGGAAGTCAGTTTCTTGGAACAATATAGTCGCGCCATTCGGCAGTTTTGATGTCACACGTTCCCCCACATGGTGACTTGCTATATATGGAGAACGTCACGTTTTTTTCCGAGAACGCGTAATTTTTTCTGAGAAAGAGAAAACAAACTTCGCAGAAACTGAAAATTAAAATGTGTCACCTTCTAAAAATCACTTTTACTAACTAAACAATCCATAACAACTCCGAATAGACTGCTAGTTGTCAATGGCATATGTCGTAGATGTTATTGTATAAAGAAAAAAGGGACAAGCAACGCTATGTCTTTAGAAAATGATAACATAAGCAGCCAAATAATTTAATAGAACATGCATCCTTGAATGATCAGCTATAGTACACGGCAAACTGCCTCCTTCATATGCTTATATGTTTTTCGTGATCGTTTCTTCAACAAAAAGTTGTTGAATAGTTCCATTTCAAAACATGCAAAGCCAAAGTGGATGAGCTTATACGCTTATCAGAGAACACCGACAATGGCAGAACTCTGTGATTGCTCAACTGAGTCGCGATACCCGCCTTAAAACTTCTGTCTGACTAATATATTAAAGTGGCCGCTTGTCTAACGAAGTGTACAGTTTATATGAATTACAAACCTCAAATTGTTGGATGGTCTCTCCTTGGCGATTTTTTCAAAGTATTTCCGTTTTTTTAAAAAAAGTACTAGTACAGGTAATACTAATAATGTAGTAGAGGTTGAAATGAAGTGACCCTAAAAATGGCTGGGTAGCTAATATAACCATAAGGATTCTTAACTGATTAAATGATATGTCACTGAAGTGTAACACAAGTAACAAGTGACGACAAATTTAAGGATATTTTTGAAAACTCTGCTGCCACCGGTGGCAGGCGGTTGTGGTCGTTATGCATCAGATGCACAGCACCAGAAGGGCGTAGATCTAGCGACAAACTGGACGGATATGTAGACTCTCCCTGTGTTAGATCAAAAGAAACTTGGGGAAGACATTTCCTGCTCCCGAGATGAACGCAGCACCAAAAACAGATCGAAATGGATACCCGTCGTTACGGTCCCATGGTCCCACGGGACGACAGAAAAGACAAAACTAAACGATACTAACTAGCTACTCCCTCTCCCTCCAATGGTCCTCCTTCTTCCTTCCTCTCGACTTCAACGCATACGTTTTCATTTGTTAGCTCAAACTGAAAGCAACTTAGAAAATGTATCCCAGGCTAAGACAAGGAGCCGAACATCTTATGCCAGGCTCAATTGGTCTCAGTTTGCCAGGGCTAGCACTCGAATGGTCAGTTTACAACCAACATTATGTTACGTTGACCAAACGACGTCAAACCTATACCCATTTTACTACCAATTGGTCTACGGACCTTCTTGGCAGTGAAAACCATTTTCGGGGGTGGAAGCGGAATCTTTTCACTTTTCACTTTCCTTCACTTTTTAAGCCGTGATTCATGATTCAAGATTCCGCTTCCACCCCCGACCATTTCATGATCAATGCCATTTACCAAGTTTGTTTCTATCTTAAAGTAAAGCGCGCAGTACCTGGTTTGCGGTTGATCTTTGTCTACTAGTACTTGTTTTTGTTGATAAATGTCATTATTATATTTGTTAACAGTAGATTATTTTGCTACGCTAACAATTTCAAACAACCTCTCTGAAGACCACCATTTATTGGGGGTGCGAGCATTTCCTTCAAAACATCGGTATTCGGCTACAGTCGGGTATCATCTATTTCATCATTATCATTATTATTATTATTATTATCATAACCATCATCATCAATAGTCCATAGTTATTATTTTCATTCTTCTTCTTCTTGTTGTTATCATTATTATTATTATTTTTATTGTTATTACTGTTGCTTTTATTTTTATTGTTACTACTATTATAGTTATCGTGTAGCTGTTAAAACTAAAAAATACCAATACTTTTATTTGAGTTGTTGTTGTTGACACACGAAGCGCAAATTTCAAAATGTCCTGCAGATGTTGAGTAATTTTATAGCGGGTTTCTCCGCCCTCTCAAAACAGGACGTGACAAGAAGGAAGAGGGCGGGACAGCCTGTGAGAGAAAAACGCAGAAACGAGGCAAGAGAAACACGGAAACGAGGCGAACATCATCGTGTTTTAAGATGTAAAGGAAAATGAGCGGGACCCTAGCTAGTTCCGGAAGCGCAAATGTAACTATATCTGATCGTTTTACTGTTTATACTAGAATGCCAGCTCTGTCATGCAAAACCAGCTAAAAAACGTTTTTGATACTTTGTCGTGTTTGTTGGGTGAATAAAACATGTTTGAGCACAATGCGGGCTACCCGTAAACCGCATTTCTGCCGGACTGCTCTTTATTTATTTATGGTTCCTGCGGCTTTCTTGGAAAATTCCTGGATGATTACAATTCTTCAGTGTCAGCAATGCGGATTCAACCTTTTTCCGTTCTGAAAATGTTCTTGGAAAAACAGTATTGAAGCCAACTTGAGCATTACCCGAGTTTTACTCAACTGGAGTTTAAACGTTTCGCGAAGACTCAAAAATCATCTCTTTTGAGTGTAGTTGCTACCCTCGATTAATTGAGAGGGTCAGTTTAGTTTCAACAAGGTGGGTTGTTTGCTGAAATCAATTTCCGGAATTGCAAGCGATCGTCAACTAAGAATTCTAAATTGAACTTGTTGTCTCCTACAAAAACATTGTTTCGAAACCAACGACAGTTTTCGAGGTTATGTGGCCACGGAGCTGTCATTTTCCCACCACGAATTGCCAAATCCTTTACTGAGTTTTAAAATGTCCGACCTTTTAGGCTACATCGAAAGTGTTTCACTGGTAATAAGACAGACAAAAAGGCAGAAAAAAATGAAGCTGACGCTGGGCAGATTGAAGGATGGATAAACAGATTGATCTGACTACCGAACAGATGCACAATATGCGTGTGGCATTAAGACCGATCAAGGGAAAATGATGGGACTTTTAACTTGGACTGATATATACCGACAGACTGGTAGTGTTCCCGAACAAATTCTAGGACAACTTGTTTTGTCAGTTTACCAACTCAAAGCACTATATACTGGAAATTCCAGGAAATTTTGGACAGGTTTTAATAAGTTTGTTCAGTCATGGCCCATTGGACGTGATCATCATCGATCTCAATTCCCTCTACCCCTTAGGCAACATCAATGACTGGTGATGGCACTCAATGTAGGCTGAACAATTTTGTGGTGCTTTATATGAAGTAATTCACATAACGGTATAAAGCTCAAGGGAAGCAAGAAGAAGGAAAACGCTTTGAAAAACAAAGGATGTTTGTAATGCGGTGTCAGTGGGCACAAACTGTGGCCCACATGTTTCATTTACATTTTTGCACCTGTTGTCAGGTTTCCAGGAAATGGACAGATAAGAAAATGGCCGTTCTATGCTTAGGGAGCTGTCTCTTTTCCTAAGAACCCGAAGCCAGTTGAAGCTGTTGAAAAGAAGACTAAAAATTAAATATAGGGTATGTACTTGCAATGTTCAGTCGTGAAATATATTCATGTTATTGCCTTTTGTTATTGCTTTACTATTTAGTTCAGTTAACCGTGGTTTGAATTGCAGATTTTATTCTGAAACTCAGCGAAGTTGTTGTTTTTTAAGAAATGAAAAACTCTACATCTTTAAAGAGAAAAAAAAAAGACCCTCGCCGAAAAATCTTTTCGATAAATTGAAGAAGTACTGAGTGATATTATTAATAAGCCCACGAACATGCACTTAAGTCTCAGATCACATGACTGACAATATACTGTGTTTTCACCGACACTTGATGGTACTGTTTGTCTTTGTACCTAATGTTGATACAATGGCTATACTGTTGCTCAGTTTTCTCCGAAGTCAAGTTAAATATTAAAAAGGTTTGATTTCTAGACGCCTATATATTGCAACAAACAAATTTATCAAAGGAAAATAAAGTGTTTTAAGTCACTTGGACCGGTGTGTGTACTGCAATAACACAATACTGGTTGTATGTAATTTACAATTCCAATTATCGGCTAAATTTCATGCAAGGAAACGAGCATGATTGTGTGTGTATTGACATTCGTAGTACTTGGCAAAAAAAGGCAGTTTAGTAAGTGATCTGTTGGTTTTGCCAGTATGCAAGGCAGCTTACCTCGACCATTTCTAAAACGGCCTTCGCCGGTTACCTCGGTGTTCGCAAATGGCATTTACACAACACCTGGGGTTTTATTTAAAATTTAGAAGTTTCGCGGAAAACCTGTAGCTAAAACTTGGCTATGTTATTTGTTTGCTATTGTTTGATTGGACACTGCTTGGAAGATTTCTGAGAAACTAAATTCTTTCTGGAAAAGTCAAAATCAGCGAGTCGTTTAGACGCACTATTGGATTTTCTTGCACTGGAGTTTAACGAAGTCTAAAGATTTGGTTTTGCTTGATACTAAATCACAAGGAAGTAGCATTTTAATCGCGGTAAACCTGCAATTATGGCAAAAGAACTAAACATAATTGATATAGCAATTAAGCAAAACTCCCAAACTTTTAACAGATTTTGTTTATGACTTAATGTTGCATCCGGCTCTGCTTTCCTGGTAACTGAAAACCTTTTCAAGGTCATCCAGTAGTGCGGCACGAATGAATGTGTTATTGAAACGTATCAATTTTTCCGGCTAGGGGAATCCCCGCAATACGCCATTAAAATAACCGAAAACAAACCATGCTTAGCGGTCTTGGGCTCCGTCCCAACGTAGCCGAGTATTTTCGAAAACAATTGTTTTTCTTCGTATTTGAAAAAAGTCTGCATCCACACCCAGCGTTTGACCGTCCACACGTAGCGTTTTCGCAACCTCAAGGAAAGAGCCTGGGAACGAGGTTGCCGTTGAATCTTTCCAAAAACAACTAGAGACTGGAACTGTCTGCCAATTGAAGTAGTTGAAGCACTATCTGCTTCTTGTTTTCGCGAAAAATTGAACGCTGTTATTTGAAGTTGTATAATCAATGTATTTAATGTGTTTGAGAGTGGCAACTGTTATTTTATTATTGCTTCTTTTTTTTACTATTGTCTATTCGCTGACCACCTTGCAAATAATCGTCTTGTGTGACGGAGTGCAAGTAATAGGTAAATAAATAAATCGCATGCATGGATGAGCGAGCCTGGAACCTAGGCATGACAACATTGTGTTTTCGCTCGTCCACACGAGTACGATAAATCTCCATTTTCAAAAATCTCCACCCTGAAGAGCGTATTTGAAAACCTTCGTTTTCGGTGACCGAAAACACCGGCTACGCGAGGACGAAAGCAGTATTCGGAGAAGAAAATCGCCGTTTTCGAAAATCCCGGCATAATGTTACCATGACGTTACAAAACAAGCGTCTGCCCTGCGAAGTGTAAAGTGTCTCACTTACGCACTAGGCGATGCTTTATCGCTGAAAGTAAGTTAGTTTGGAGTACTTTGTAGCTTATCGGGCAAAATTGAAACATTTTTGACTTCCGACAAAAAAGTACTTCAAGCATTGTAACCCGCACTGTAATGTAAAGAAAGACTCAATTTTCGCCCCATTCTGGTTCTATATTGTGAAGTTAGTCCCACTATCAGTAGCCCAAACTGGAATATTTTTTAACTACTTCTGGAGTCCAAACACGTACAAACAAGGTGTAAATTCCACTGTATTCAGTATCACTTTAAATTTGTATTTCTTGAATGTTGATAATCATTTGTTGTAACAAACATATGTTGTTCGACAAGTCCCCCACTTACTAAATAAATATATAAGATGAAAATAAACAAGTAAACAAATACTGAAACTAACAAACGAACGAACGTATGAATGAATGCATGAATGAATAAATAAATAAGTAAATGATCGGAATAATGTTTTACAAAAAGTTAACCGACTTAGCTTTATAAGAGGCATATTTTAAATGCCCGCCATACGGGTGTGCCCGATACACAGGAGGAATCCTACAGCGGTTAGACACCACTGTGCACAGCGCTGTGACAGCGAAAACGAGCACAGTGCTGTGACAACGAAAACGAGCACAGCGCTGTGACAGCGATGGTGCGGATAGTAATGTTACAGCGCCTCCAGTGATAGTGCTGGGACATCAGTGGTGTTATGACACCGATGTGACAGCGATGGCAACTGACACTACTGTGACAAGGGGTGACTGAACTGACGGCGCTGTATCAACGGTGGCAGCTGACACTGCTGTGACAGCGATGTTTACATTAGTGTGACAGCAATGACAGCTAACAGTGCCCTGATAGCAGTGAAAACTGACAGCGCTGTCACAGCGGTGGCAGCTGACAGCGTTGTCATGCAGTTTTTACTACTTTCACAGAGATGTGCACATAGCTATCACACTAATGTGAACATCGATGTCACAGCACAGTCAGTTGTCACCACTGTCACACTAGTGTGCACAGTAATGTCACAGCGTTGTCATTGTCACCGTTGTTGCACCGTTGTCAGTTTACATCGATGACACACTAATGTTGCTGCCATCGCTGTCACAGTACTGTATTTACCATTAATGTTACACTAGTGGCATATTGTCACCGCTGTGACAGTGTGGACAGCAGTGTGACATTAGTGTAAAACCCAACCAATGTGCCACCGCTGTGGGATTCCTCTTGTGTAGACAGACACACTCGATAGACACGTCCGATAGATAAGCACACTCGAAGTTGGATGATGGGAGTGACAAGTTAGTTAAACGTTAACCGCAAGGAAAAAAGCGATAGAATACTATATAGCTATCAATATTGTTTTGATGGAAGAAGCACTCAAAAGTTAGTTTTGGTAATCTATTCTTTACGCAGTATGGCGTATATAAACCGATTAATTCAGTTTTTATTAAAATAGTCAGGTTAGTCTTAGAGATTATCAGTTTATTAGTAATATAAAAACAAACACATTGCATAAGTAGAGACCAGAGGTAGGAACTGCATGAAAAAAGAGAGTTTATATATAAAAACTTTTCAATATTTATGGATGGTGGATTTTGCTTTGAGCTTTTTCTGAAATTTCCATTTTTTTACTGAACACATCGCCAGGAGTTTCAAGTTTTATACCATAAAGTATTAAGGCCGACTAACCGCAGGTTTCTCTCGTTTAATCGATCTCCAGTTTCTTAGAAAATCAGGCGTTTTGTCAACTCGGAAAACATGCATAAAGTCAATTTTTCCGGTCGGAAAATTCTCGGAAAATAAGTTGAACATATGGTTGAAGTTTCCATGAAAACTCGGAAACTACCTCTGTTCTGCATTTAGTGTCTTTAATAGTTATGTCTTTAATAGTTAGTACACATTTCAGACTTTTTAACGTGTTCTAATTATTGTGGACATTTCTAATGCCAGTTGTGTAATCTCTGGAATTCTTTTGGCGCACGTTTCTGAAGTCAAGGCTTCGTGTGCAACATGGCACAAAACCTCCATTTCAAGGTACTACAAACCGGAAAGAGTTCCTCAAGTCTATACATATTTAAAAATTTCTTTGAAACTGCTGAGAAACATTATAGCTATGTTGGCACTAAGCTAGTATTTCTCACCGTAATCTAGCGCATTCTTTTTAGGGTGCATCTGTGAAATTAGTAATAAAATAAATAAATAAATTCAAGTTCTTAGTTCGTCCTTTGGTCTCGGGATAAACTTCTGAGTTCTGTATTAGTTTGCCATTGGTGACTTAAGTCTTCTAAGAACACATAAAATTTGTTGACAAAAAATTAATTTTTTAAAAAAGGGAAGAAACGAATGTGGCTTGAACTGCGTTTGGCTTGTGGTTCGATCAATTGGGCTTGGCGTTGTTCGAGGGTGAGCCCGCGTTTAGAGAGGACAGCGGCTGGATCCCGAGGGCATGTCGGGAACTGGACAACCACTCGATTTGCAATTCTTCACAAAAAACTAACGAGCTTTGAAAACTTTCCTCGTCTCGCAATTTTGTGCTTCCAAATGAAGTATATTTTATAAGTTTAAACCTGCGCACAGGAGATTCAGTTATGGCTAATACCAGGTGCAAAACTCAATGCAAAGCGCATTTGACTTTGCATACCTAGTCAACAGCGCTTCCATTTTGTCATAATTATAATAGCAAGCAAACAGTTCATCGGATAAACAAAATAACCTAATTGTAAGAAGTTGCTATAAGACCAATTTCTCCGATTAAATTTGGAAGTGGAAACGAGAAGCTGCCACCCGTTAAAAAGTTCCTAATACTTGCTTAAAACCTTTCAGATTTCCCCTTGGTCTTGACTGGGCTGGGCTGTCAAACTAATCCTAAAAGCAATCATTTCAATTAAAGATTAAAAACTGCTTATGAGTAAGCTTGTTACACACCAAACTTCTCCCTATAACTACACAAAAAGTATTCTAGTTCTCTCGTGTTTTCTCATGCAGTTTATAGCAGCCAAACCACTGTCAACTTACCTCAAGCATTTTGAAGGCGGAGCTTTCGTTTGCAATGCTGTCTAAGCAAATGGTATATAAGACTACCTCACAATGACCTTAAAGACTAGTTCAATGAATTCCTGGAAAACCCCCAAAGCTGCCTAATTTGAGTTTCTGAGAAACAGACAATGGATGACACTTGACGAACCACGCGGAATATTTTCTTTCTTTCTTTTTTTGTGATTTTAACTGCAAAATAAAACTACAAGGTGACTTTGTTTTTGGTTCACTGGATAACGATGAGAAGTTGCATGTTATGGAACATTTCCGAGAAAACTTGATTGTTTTCTGCTAAATGGCGAATTAATGTATTTTCAGTATTCAGTATTCATTTATTTGCCATTTGAGTTTACATTGTTATATTTTACATTCCATTTATGACATTGAAATGGCGAGGATGTCTGATAGGAAGCCTATGGCTTATTTTCAAGAAATCAGACACCCTCAGTCTAATATAGTTATATTTTAAAATAGTTGTAAAGATGGATACACAATTTATAGCTAATTACAATTCATACTTACATATAATTTGTTAGAAATAAAATTAAATGTACAATCAATTTTGCTTGTTAATGTTAGTGCGTAGAATTTCAGATAGAAGGCAACAATTTATTTATTTTAGAATTAACTGGGAATAAAAACCATGCCAAATTCATTCATGCCTGGACACCCCTGATTGACAATTCTGATTGACAAACAACTTGACCAGTGATCGGAGACTGTTTTACAATACAACACAACACCTTTTAATCTCTCCCGAGAGGAGCTTTTCAGAAATTAGGTTTCCATCTAAAAAATTGCAATAAATTAAATTTCAAATAAGCCGTCTAAAATTACATTGCAATTAAACATACGCACACATTTACAATGAGTTAAAAATGTTATTCTGCTAAAACAAATAACGAGCTAAAATATTGAAATTGGTCCATGGATAATTTTGCAACTTGCGTTTAAAAATGTTAATGGAGGGCTCAGTTAAATAGAACTTAGCAAGCTGTTCCAAGTTGCTACTGCGCGGTACAAAAAACTTCGCTGGCCCGTAGCACGGAGATATCAAGATTATTTGCAACAAATAAAATAACCGAAATCAAATAACTTCTAATGCGCGTGCTTTGAAGGCTGCAAACTAGAATGCCGAAATTTGTTAGAGTTTAAATTAAATAGCTGGGAGTTTTTTTGCACACTTTTTGTATGACGTGGTCAGAACTGCAGAACGGTTTAAGGTATTTCTGTACTTTATCAGATTACGAGTATTTATCAATTTAAAAGTACCAAATAAAGTCGCAGTTGCAGTGTTCTACTGCATATTTTGCTCAATGATTTAATTGTGCGTCTATCGAATTAAGGGTTCTCTTGCTGAGTAGTAAAAGCACTCGAGAAGCTAGAGCCGGAAGCACTCAAACTGGCTTCGTGCTTCTCTCGTGCTCTCCCAAATCCCAGCGTGCATCCATAACAAGATAGACGTGCGGTAAGCATCCCGGACCATTTGCTACTAAAGAACATGTTTTAGAACCACCTTTGACTGAGACTATGAATGGAGCACCGGCGGCCCCGGCGATCGACTTATAAGACTTTGTATCGAGATTTACCAGATATTTCAAAATGGTAGAATATGTGCAGAAATGTTAAAATTAAAAATGAACAATCTCAACGTGAGGCTGTCGTTGCGTCTTGTGCGTTGTTTGAGGACGATTCGAGGCCGTTTCAGGTGATTTCCCCGACGGGGTTGTTCTTCGTTTAGAACGAAGTGAAAGGCCGGTGACCTCGATCCATTTCACAACGAACCAACTTCACAAAACGCTCTCTCGTCACGAATCAACATGAAATCACATTTCTATAAAGCAAGGTAAATTCTCCTTCATACGAAACCTCCAAGGTGATCACACGACCATTTTCTGTTGTAGAAAACTTGAATAATGTTCAATCATACGGTAATCAAACAGGCGTTAACCGAGTTCGACGTCTCTGGCTGTGTGAAACCCTCAAGGACCACTTTCCACACTGCGCTCTTATTGGTCAGTTCAAATTTTTACTTACCGATACAGCCTACCCTTCAAAACTGAAGATGCCACGCGCAAACAACTGACTGAGCAACAAGTCGAGTTGGGGCTCTGTCTAATTTTTATTTACTTCGCATCACGTTTGTCGAAAAGACAGTTTAAATAACGTGATATTACTAGCATATATAATGGTAATGAGAATGCGGCGACTTTGTGTTTAGTTACTATAAGACGTATGGAAATATAATAGCTACAACTCGAGCAGGGGTTCGTTGGCTGTTAGTGGGCCCCTAAAGAAAGTTTCGAGAGCACGATCTTCTCTCGAACATGGCCCATGGACGAATTAACGACAAATCTCTCAAATGATTCTCGCTTGCAGCTCGGATCTTTGTGGGTCACCGAAGAAGGTTTCGGAAAACACGAACCTCGCCCGAACTTGACCCATGGACAAACGAAAAATCTCTTGAATGATTCTCGCATGCAGCTCGAGCTCGGGTCTTCGTGCATCACCGAAGAACGTCGGCCGCGCGGAGAACACGAACTTCTCCCGAACACGACCCATGGACGAATGAAATCTCTCAATGATCCTGGCACGCAACGCACTGAGCCCAAAATATGCCTTGCCTTTTGCCGCTCCATTGTCTTACCCTGACGTCATCTAGCGCGTGTGATAAAAACTGTATTGTTTTTATACAGTGTATTCAACTAACTAAAGTGTCAAATACAGTTTAAAATCAGAAACAGTGGATGTGGAGTGAATAAAACACAAAATAATCAGTAAAAATAAATTCATCCGTGCTGTCTAAAAGTTGTATTCCCCAATAATACACAGCCAATTTCTTGAGGTTGTAAATTGTTAATATATTTTCTTTTTGTTGAAAAATGGCAGTAAAACGGGTTTGTAGCGTTATAATTTTCAGCTCCCATCTGGCCTTGTAGCTCAGTCGGTAGAGCAACGGTGATCTGTTCCGGAGGTCGTGGGTTCGAATCCCACCGGGGTCAGAGATTTTTTCTCTTTCTCCGTGTGGGCCCATTTCCTATCTAGGGCTAACGCTCAGTAGGTATTATTTGGGATTATTTCAGAGCACTATAACTTACTACTACTAAACCTAAATATATATTATAATTTTCATAGTTTGAGATAAATCAGATCCAGTTTATGTTACACTATAATAGACCGTGTTAAGAATGTGTGTCTTCAAAATAAAGAGTTTTAGGTTGTCTTTCTTTTAAGTTTGTTTAGGGATGTTATCAATTTACTTATATGGAGAAAACATTTTGAGAGTTCGTGTGATATTGTTTTATTTTTATTTTGTGGCAAACAGAAAAACATGGGTCAATTAACGCAAAATGAATATCACCAGCTGAGATTCAGTCGACTGATCGGAGTCATTTTTATTCACGTGAAAGCGTGCTTAAACGTTTTTAGGGAACGAACTTGAAGAAGTTTATAGAAAAAGGATTGTTTTCGAATGTAAAGCGGCGGTATGCAGCATTGAGCTAATATTCGATTTTGCCAGGAATTGAGATAATTCTACCTGTATGGTAACCTGCAATAGACCTGGAGAGAATCTCCAGTAGGCATGTATATGTAAGGATAGACCTGCGGTAGAGCTGTGTTTGACCTGCTCTAGGCCTGCTCTAGATCTGTTTTGAGCCATTTTCTACAAATGGCTGCAAGGCATGTGAAATGAAAGAAGTCTCCAGGTTTAAAAAAAGTTTAACGCAAAAGTGGGGTACGGGACGTACGTTTTGATTTTGGTTGTTGATTGGTTGACTGATTAAAGTTGATTGTTTATAGCAGCAGAGTACTTTCAGCAAAATATCATTTCCAACGTTTCGATAAATGTATGTAATTACTAGCCATTTTCTTTCGCATGCGTTACACAAAAGTAGCTATGATCTGCAGTAATAGAAATATACGCTATATGCTTCAGGCTTCAGTCTTAATACTCTAAAACGGCGCGACGTAAGTATATTTGTCAGCTTTCGCATGCGTATTGCGTGATGAGTTGAGCATTCACAAAACCAAAATTGCGGACTACATTCAATAGTCGTTGGCGCTGCTTTTAATAGCTGAAAGAGATTGAATATTCGTGAAGAAAAGCACTGACTTCGCCATCAAGGCCTTAAAAGAGCCCCTGAGATTGGCGCCTTTGCTTCCTCATCTTTTCAACAAAATCTTGTTGTGTTGTCGGTGAAGATTGTCCTTCCTGTGCCAGCTTCTCGCAGCCGCTCCTTGTGGATTGCAAGTTCTGATAGGAGAAAATAAAAATAATACGAAAAACAATGAAACGTTTACTCCCGATCTAAAACGCCACAAGAGCAAAAAAAGAACAAAGACAAACTCGCATCCCACATTAATTAGCAACTGCTTCAGCATCACCCTATTACGGGTTGCAAACGACCTGAACCATGTCAGGGCTCCATCTCAGAGTTGTCTTCACTTACCAGACGGGCCTTAATGACACTGCGGTAGAGAAGACCACTCAAAAACGATTTTTCATTCTGAGTGATATATTTTGTATTGCAAATAATAGCAATAGTACTCTTTTTGTATACATTGACCATAGTTATTAAAACGAAATGCTAACAAAATTTAAGCTCAGCCAGTTTCTTTGTTGCATATGTTTATGTTTATTTGTCTCAGTTGACTGTACATAAAATATTTTTTAAAACTTACATAGCGCAAAATCCGTTATGTAAATGAATTAATGCGCGTATATAATCCAGTTTACAGACATTAGCCTACTGTATCGACAAGTGCGTGGTTTCTTTAAACTTTACACCGTTAGAACATTGAGAAGCTAGATAAGAGCTTAACGTTAAGTTCTCCAAAAGGTCCATCCTTGATCAGACCGGAGAATGAACTCGGGAGCTCCTGGTTGGCACCCAAATATCTTACCACACAACTGTGCCAACCTCGCGCACAAATATGTATGAAACGCTGACAAGTAGGAGCATGTGGGAAGCCTCTAACAAAGAATAAATATAGCGAGCACGGTTGTGGTTTGAGGATTATGAATCAAAGCATCACTGTATACACATCCTTTGAAGTTTGTTGAGCTATCAACCATTTAATTAGATTAGCTATCCACTGGAAATCAAAGTGATGTTACTGATAATGCTTACTCAAAAGGCGATATATTTTTGTTTGAGATGATGAAAATGATGATGGCGACAAAGATAACCGCGTAATGGCACAAAAGCATGTAAGCAACAACATTGACCTTTAGTAAAAGAGCCGGCTTGTGTTCTTTGCATGAAGCATTTGTTTGAAAAAACTAAGTCTACTAAAAAAATTAATAATTTTATGCTAAACAGCGTGGGTGTGTGGGGGTAAGGAAACGAACCTTAAATTTGAAACGTGAATGACAGTTGCGTTATTGAGTAAAAAAAAAGTTTGAGTAACGAAATAAAGCTTGTTTGATCGGAATTGTGAAATCACACCGATCCAAGTCAGTTGTACACGCACCACAAGGTATTAATAACATAGAGTTTTGGACCTGCAAGAGAACTTATTTACCCTTCCAACTTTTGCCTACGTCGGTAGAGGATATATGCTCCAACTGCGAGACATGAAAACACCGCCAGCCAGCCAAGGACGCAAGTCACTATCAGTCCAGCACTATCCCGGCGTCTACTTACTTCCAAAAGAACTGTTTTCGTCAGGGAACTGGTAGATGGTTGTTCATCATCTAGGCTAAACCTTCTTCCTCTGATATAAATGATCTTAGAACATTTGCCTTGGGGCAACGGATGACTACTTGCGTGGTGTTGGTCATCAATTAGGGGCAGCCCATGGTTATCTGAAGGATCCTCATTATCATCATAATCTTGAAGGAGGTGACCCTCAGAGTTAGGCTCTTCATCATGTAAAGGACGCAGGCCATCCTCAGAGTTGGGCTGTCCATCATGTACTTGAGCGAGGTCACCCTCAGCGTTAGGCTCTTCATCATGTAACAGAGCAGGCCATCCTCAGAGTTGGGCTGTCCATCATGTTCCGGGGGCAGGCCATCGTCAGGGTTGTGCTGTCCATCAGGTACTGGAGGCAGGCCATCTGCGCAAAAAAAATCAAATGCAAGTAAAGAGCTTTTCACGGGTTGTATGATGTACGTATTTATCCACAAAAGTGCCTATAAAGTGTAAATAAGTGGTCAGCCATTTTGACCCTTACGGAAACCAACCAGATTTTCATTAATGTAAATTCCTCTGGAATCTATATGAGAAAAAAGACGGCTATCTAAGATCTTCATGAAAGACTTCCCGAGGCAGCTTCACACTCAGATTCCTCCATGTTTGCTTGATCTTAGACTTGGCGTGTCCATCATGTCCTGGAAGGAGCACTTCCTCAGTGTTGAACTTCTCATCATGTTGTTGAGAGAGCACTCCCTCAGTGTTGAACTTCTCCTCATGTTCTGGAGAGAGCACTTCCTCAGTGTTGAACTTCTCATCTTGTTCTGGAGAGGGCACTTCCTCGGTGTTGAACTTCTCATCATGTTCTGGAGAGAGCACTTCCTCAGTGTTAAACTTCTCGTCATGTTCTGGTGGGAGGTTGTCCTCAGAATTGGGCTGTTCATCATGCATGTTCTGGAGGGAACTCGTCATTAGGCAATGAATACCGATCGTTGTCTGATTTATAGTTCCATATTGTGTGTCTTTTTTATGGCTGCCAAATGAAAGGCTAATAGGTGCTACAAGACGGTTTTACTTTTGTGCCATAATTGCAACTCTTGGCCGTTCTCTTTTGTAGGACATTGGTTTGTGTAACATAATAGAACTGACTGAGTGGTGTTCGACTTCATCTTGCTCAAACTAAAACTCAGCAAACATTTCACTCTACCGGGCTCTACCCTTCCTGAACCCGGCGTTTCTTTGATGACAAAACTCGCTGTTTCAAGCTCTCCCATGATTTAGTTTGCTAAGCAATAAAAACTTGAAAGAGTGCCGTTTTTATTTGACTTTGAACCCAGCAGCTACCCAGCTTCTTGAGCAGCTTTGAATTGTTCTTTAAATACTCAACTAATGCGCATGCTATATCTGGTTTTTGAAACTTGTCCATTTGACAACGTGCATTTTTTTGTTTTTGATTTGTCAGGCAAATGTCTGGCATTCTTGTAACCATGAAGCAAACCTGTTTTCAAAGTCAAAGTCAAACGAAAACTGTTTTAAGCTAAGCTACTGTAGCCAACATATTAAGTTACTCACCACTATCTGACTGTTCTTCCGCTCTTGACGCATCGACTTCGCAAAAGATCTCGTCGAAATCGTTCTCAACATCCGGAAGTGACATCAAAATTTCCCTCAGAACATACATCGTATTTTCGTGATCAGGTCATCACAAGAAAATTTATTCCCGGCAAGAAATCTGTAACGAAGTGAATAAAGTAAAAACAATTTTCGTGATAGTTTTGCTTAAACGTTCCAGCTCTGTGTCAGTGGTTTTGTCTTTGGGAGATTGATTATCTTTCGTAGAAAGAGTCGTTAAAAAATTTCTAACTTTTAGCAAATGTATTTAACAATGTATTCCCCGAAAACAGGCCAGGATTTTTTGCCAAATAATTAACGTTTGAATGAATCGCTAGGTTAGTTTCGAAAACATACTACGTGGAGTGGTTAATCTATGGACAATTGAACTCAAATTATTCAGAACGACCTTTAAACGTACGGGGAACTTTAACGAGCACCGAAGGCGCGAAGTACTAAGGGGTATGCCCCCCCCCCCCACCCCCAAGAAGATCGTTGTAATCAGCTGTATTTTCCAAATTGGAAAATACGATACTAGTTTCTTACGAAGGACCAAAAAGTGACAGTGTAGTTCAGTAATCTTCTGTACCTTTATGCTCCGCGAGTTTACAGTCAACTCGTTGCGGGGAAAAGAAAGGTCGTTAGTGTGTCACAGGGTCATGGTGTAAAGGAATCGGCAAATTAGCAGCAAAATGCTTGATTTGGAAATGTTAAAAAGATAAGAGGCCCTCCGATTGAACAGACCAGCATTGTTACATGATTTCATTTTGTAGGTTCTTGCATCATTCATCCTGACTGCAATTCGGAATTCCCCCGTATAGCCAAGTTAAGCGGTTTATTAATCTGCTGACGAATATTATGATAATTTTACAAAAAAGATATATTTCTCTGCTAGTTGGATTGTGAGAGCTGTTCTTCAAAACCGGGACATTCGTGCCCGACTTGGAGTTCAATCGGGATATGGGATCCTAAAGTAAAATCGGAGCATTTTTGGTCTTACCTAATTCGGGACGCTTAAACACTCTGCATATCCCCCGTGAAAAAAATTAAGTTTTGTGGTCTTCAAACTGCTGGAAATGCAACAAAATTGTCGATCTTACCAGCACTGCGTATTTTTTGTGTCATTTTAAATCTTCTACGGTCCTCTTTGGCTCTTTTTGGGCACCCCCCCCCCCCGCCAAGGCAATGCAAATCTCTACCCAACAGATCGCTCCAGTTCAAGGACTAAACGATCATTCAACCAATCTTCCACTGAGGGAACAACGACAGAGGAGAAAGGCAGAGATCTGTCAAACTGCTTGGAACGGAACCTTAGGAAAACTAAAACGCTAGTAGAACAGTGATGTGTTATATTAACTACAATTATTTTTCCAGAAACTACCTGATTAACTAACTGCAGTTTCTATTAAAAGAAACCGACAGTAGACCCACTCTGATAACTACACGTAATACTTACATCTTTTTTAAATTTTTCATATCTGTAAAACTTTCTTTCTCGACGTATTGAATCAAGTTGTTCGATAGGTTTCTGTAAAAGATAACATTCGGTGTGTTAATTACAGTACAGACTTAAACTTCATTAGCCTATTCCGATTGGTGGAAGCAACTGAGATACGCTGGAAGTGCGGACGGTCTCGTGTAGTCACATCAGAGAGTTACTCCAGCTAGCGGCCAAAGTCACTTTTCGGAAATAAATGTAAATTGATAAAGAAAAACGAATTTGCCACTCATTCTATTCAAAGATGTTTAAAAGTGCGCGAATGTAAGCAAAAAATACTTTTAAGTTAAAACGTTTCCGCAGCTTTTCGATAAAAATAATTCTACCGATGGCGCCAAGGGTGTAGCTCTCGGACAAATTGTCGGCACCACTAGATAGTTCCGGGACTATTAAACTTGGCTAAAGGCGGGGAAAACCATTAACCCTAGAAGGCATAAGGTAAAGATGGTTACACGAAGGCAGACGGGGGGGTCACTCTGATTCCCCCCCGTCGACTTTTGACACCTTTCATCCGATTGACTTGATATTTGGTATATATAAAGAACTTTTATTATAGTTTCAATTAAT
>JAOBRG010112328.1:0-11072 GCA_027574985.1 Umimayanthus nakama | reverse complement strand
AACGCAAGACATGTTTTGGGATATATTGCTGCAATAAGTCACAAAGGTAGGCCGGTGCAAATTGGTTCACAAATTTTGTAGACAAGAAGCAGGATCGATGAAGTGTTCTTAGTACTGGTGTGATGTAATCTCTGACCTTAGTTCTAGTGACCAGACAAGCCGCCGAGTTTTGCAGCCGCTGTAATTTGATTAGATCTTTCTCTGATGCGCACATCGTTATCTCATCACTGACACTACCACTACTGGCCCAGCGCCGTCAATGTCAGCGCTGTAACATTACCATCAGCACCATCGCTGTCACAAGAGCTGTGCTCGTTTCCGCTGCCACAACACTGTGCACATCGGTGTCTAACCAGACGCAGTCTACATAGGAGAAATCGCATAGTGGTAACGGCTATAGGATTCCTCCTGTAGAGACTGGGTCTTGACTCTTCCCATTCATCACACAACCTGCTTTATTTACAGTAGTACACGTTTTCACCATGCACGTGCTCACATCTGTGAACAATAAAGTGTATCTAAAGCCTATCACACACTAGCCGGTTTTTGTCGCCGATTTATGGTGAGCCTTATTTTTGCGCGTTTAAAAAGCTCAAAAGAAAAATTTTCCTCACGATAATTGTCGGGAACCACCGGCCACACACTAGCCGCCGGACAAATTACGTTAGGACGTTTAAGAACCAAACATGTTCAATTTTCCCCCGACAAGATCCGATTTTGTCGTGGCCAAGTTTTTGTTGGCGATAAAATATCGGCTAGTGTGTGATGGGCTTTACTCACCTCTTTACTTCTTTCATCAAGTATCTGAACAAACTTTGCTGGAAACCATCCTAGTTTGAAAAAAAATATTTGCTTTCAGAAAAAAATGTTCAAAAAGAAAACAGTTTCTGTGGCTACCACCATGTCATCGCGCTGTGAGAGTGTCCATTCGGTGCGTGAGGTTCTCTGGGATGACATGCGCACGCGACATGCTTTCTACAGCTTTGGTGCAAGATTTATTGATCGAGAATTAATGTTGTCACAACACAGATTTTGCAACTAGTTTCTAATCGAGTAGGTACGATAACATTTACACCAACTAATATACAAATGCATGGACTACAGACTAATTTTTGTACGCGTTTTGAGCTAGTCATCAACTGGCAGGTAAGAGTCTCGATGTTTTATACGATGGCGCTTATGTTTTAGCTCGAGATTTGCTGGTCATTAGGCATACTTGCTGCTTATACTTTATTTTGTTTGTTTTCCAGCGAACACTTTCGCAAGTGAATGCAATATTTTCACAAGACGAAGAAGATGCCATGTTAGGTTTGTTTTCTCTCGAAGTTCGACGTTCACTAAGCACACTGCCCGCTAAGTTACTGTGTTTTAATTTTATGAGAAAACAAAGACAACATCACATCGGTCTTTCTGCGCCTGCGGTTTAAATAAAATGGGCAAGATTTTGCAAACTGAAACTGTCACGCACACAGATCTACGCATAGTTTCAACAATTTAATGTCTGTGTCGCTCTGCAAAAATTATTTTTTACTTTTTAGAAGATAACATGTATGTGAAGATTCAGTTTTTATTAGCCAGTCTAATTTAACGAAAATTACGTCAAAAGTTAGCAATTAGCAGTGTCTTCAACAAGATCACTGAAATTGAGTTTATTACACAACTACTCCTCCCAAAAAGCTACAAAAGATGTTCATACTTAATGTCTGACGTTAAACGACTCAAAACAAAGACGGCAATCGTAACAGCAGCAGCCACATGCACGTTATGCGTGCCTACTTTTTAGTAAGAGTTTATGGCGTCGGCTACTTTATTTTTGACCTCTTTTTCCGATCAAGAATTTTATATGACAATATTAGTACAAAAAGCATTTCGTTTAGCCATAACTTTTAAAACAGACACACAGAGCAAGTCTCAAGGCAATCTGAAACTAACTTCTTCACTTGTATTTACACTTATATTGATTTATCGAGTTAACGGTGCCGAGATCTCTTGATTGATCATGTTAAGGTTAAACACTGACGTATTGTTTCCTGACCATACCTCTTAGTCCGTTTAGCTCTCCGACCCAGCAGTGCTCGTCTTTTTGAGATATGATCTGCAGCCAAGACAACAAAACTTTACAAAACAAAAATAAAATTGGATAACAAAACACGTCTAAGAAATGTGAAAACGGCCAAAACAGGATTACACAACTTTCAAACAACTAACTAATAGTATAGCTATCAGCCTGCCAAGGGCACAAAATGATGCACAAATAGTATATAGCAACAAGTGTCCGTGAATATCATTAATATAATGTGTCTTTTTCCCTTTTATGGTAAAATAACGTCTTCAAGTTTGAATTTTATTAAAATTTGCCACTTTTTTAAACAATACTACACATGTTGCTAACAATGAAGACGCAATCATTCTGATTTCCATAGTTATCAGAGCGAGCTAGTTAAAATGAAACTCGGCCACTTTCTTTGTTACCTGTTTCTGTTCTCTACCTATTGTTCAATAAACCACATAAAGGTTGTGGAATTTCATAGAAATTCCTATGCGTGATGTTCATAAAGATCACTTATAACGACAAAACTAGTGCGAAGCAAGACAATGTAACGAAACATTTTCTTTCTACTTACGGTAATAATGTCGTTTTTCCTAAATCCTAATTCATCATCATCGTGTCTCTCAAAATCCAACAGCGCTTTTGCTCTCCGCCGGCGATTCCTACCAAACAACAACAGTTCTTAAGGCAATTAGAAGATATCGCAAGTATCTCAAGGGGAAACACTTTTACTGAACTTCAACCTCGCATCTTATCTCACATCTTGTTTCGTTTACAAATTGACTTGCCTGCAGATAGCATCTACCACTCTGAACTTTGAAATGTCTTACAACGAAACGGTAATTTAGATCGAAATTACTTAACAATGAAAGAAAGAAAAAGAAAATGAGAAAAAAAGGAAAAACAACAAACTTTATTCAGTGCCAACAATCAGTAGTGAGCAAAAGGCAGTAGAAAGCAACACCATGGCCGTGCCAGCATCTGCCTGTGGTTACCAGACTTGGATTCAAGGATAGGCTCCAGGTGTGTAAAACGCAATAAAAAGAGCACAAGTTCTGTCTTTGTCGGATCACAAATCACCTTACAGTCCAACAAATAAGTTGACTCTTGGTTTCTCGGAGAAGATATTACATGAAGTCGAGGAGGGGCATTTACCTTGCTACACTGAGGAAGTGCTCGTGATCTTGGGCGTGGCTCTCCATCGAGTAATCAACCTCCAGACCCTGGTGCAGGGATACAAATAAAACTGTTAAAACTTTTCAGTATTGTTCGTTATGTCTCTACAAGATATACACAGAGACAACAACAATAAAAGACTTTATTCATACCTTAAATTAAAACTCATACTACATTGAAAACAATTAGTGGAGGTAAGTGTCACGCAGAATAACCGCGAGGTCAATCAAGGATCAACTTAAATGTAAACATGACACACTAAACAGAGAAAAAAAAAGATACAGAAGAAATACAAGAGTAGTTTAAGAGTAGTTTTATTACATATTCCACCAGCAAAATAACTAAGAGCAAACGGAGAAAGTGATACAACTATTGAAGTAAATCTAAAGCCGGAGAAAAATCACCGGCCATATGACATTCTTAGTCCTTTGGTTGCTTTTGGTGGCTATTGTTAATTTATTTGCTACAAGTTGTAGTTTTACCTGTAAGTTAAAAGAAATCAACAGACAGATAGTTATTGTTTTGTTGATGCAGAGCGTAATCGAAAAATGAGACATGGTAACAGTATTCCGCATGCAGTTTCTTACTTTGGTTCATTTATTCGTCCAAAATAATTTACGCTTGTTCTAAAACAATGTAAGCGATGGACGTCTGTAAAAATCTGCCAACATTTTTTCTACACGTACTGTATACACACAGGCACCTTTATTTCTCTAAGTCTAACTCAACTCTGTTGCACGGGTTCTTGTTGTAGAAAGCCAAAAAATGAAAACTTAAATTGCATAAATACAGGAATTACCCTTTTGGGATCAACAGCATCAAAGTGTTTGGCAATCTGTAGAATAGCTTCTCTGAGATCGGCAACAAGTTCTGAGAAGAAGTAATCACAATATCAGATAAGGACTCGTACCAAAACCACGAACACAAACCATTAGTCCATTGTTAAACATGTAACTTTTATCTGAAAGCCCCTCGGGAATATACAAGAGCTTATTACCATTATCCTGACCCGTAAGGGACATCAAAGCGTCTTGCTACTGCAGGTTTTTTATCAGCACTGGCACAAAATAGTCCTGAGAGTGTACAAAGAGGTGTGACACGATGAAACCCGTCCTGCTGTAACACAAAGCAACCACCTCTTGAGACCCATTTTACAGTGGACAACAGCAAGTTTCGGGTATTGTGTAGACGCTTGTTTTACACAGGCCATTTTACACAGCCATTTCTACAGCTTGTCTTACCACGTTAGGTATGTGAGAAAAGTAATTATTCGTGTAAATAGTTAAGTGCGAAATGTTGCAAATTTTTCAAGCAAGTGCAAGATTTTTCCGAGCAATTGAAAACTTGAATAACGCTTTTTGGTCCCCTTTCGATCAAACACTTGAATTTCGCCACACTGCAGTCGCCATTATTTTTTGAACTACCAGTCAGTGGAAACGACCCTGTCTAGCTGTAATGACTT
The DNA here is from genome assembly GCA_027574985.1 of Umimayanthus nakama. Lineage (NCBI taxonomy): Eukaryota > Metazoa > Cnidaria > Anthozoa > Zoantharia > Parazoanthidae > Umimayanthus > Umimayanthus nakama. The sequence continues at coordinate 6,384 of JAOBRG010112328.1, read as the reverse complement.
TAAGATATTCGTTGCAAATTTCAAAATTGGAGGCACTTTATTTAACCTACTACTAAACAGCCGAGATCTCAGTTCTGGTCACCTCTATGCACCTCTTTTGTTTTGTGTAAAGTTTTGCCCAAAAAAACATCCCTTAAACACAGAGCAAGCCTATAATTTAAAATGATGAGCAGAAACAAAAAACTGCCAAGTGCACACAGCCGTCGAGTCACCGGCTGAAACAAATAACGTTAACGTTTGCAAGCTGATAGTGTTTAAAATATGCGTATTTATCAATGTTCAGGTCAGTTTTTGCTAAAATAAAACGTAATTGAAGTGCCACAAAACCTAGATTAATTACACTTTGATTTCCAAATACGGTTGCCGTTCTTGCACACAACTGCGACTCGACAATTCATTCCGGGTTTTTAAAAGGCACGAAAATCAATTTTTAAAAGATAGTCAGCAATCAGTTTCAAGCAGATGTCAAGATGAAGATCATACAATGTCAGTGTCGTCTTCCGCACGTCGTTAATGGAAAGAGTGTTTCGCGCGTTTTTTTGATGCGCGCTCACGCAGCTTGTCACAGGTTTTGCAGATCAAAAGTAAATATGCATCGACAGTTCAGATAATTTTTTGAGCAAAACTCGTGTAAACAAAGTCATGCGAGAATATAGTCAACTGAGCAACAAATAAAAAAGGACGCCTAACAGCTAGCATAGAATCACTTTTCGCTGGCGAAGCAGCAGTGGCGCGCAGAGGTAGGGGAGGGCTATGTTCAGGGCTGAACGACTCTCATGTTTTTCAACCAATGAAATGATTTGAAAACTTTTCTGAGTAACAGGCTGAGACCAACCTGAGAGTATTCTTACCAGTTTGTTTGATGTTCTTGGCTTTCTGTAATGAAACTTCGTGTTTACCTGCAGTAGGAAATTGTTTGCCAGTTGCACATTATTGCACATGGTATTACAATCATAACTGTAAATTGCTATAATTATAGCATATTTTTGTTATTCCTCACGAGTTTCACATTGAATCTTACAACATTTATTTGCAGTTTTGTAGCTCAGACTTGTTCCGCAGATAGGAGAACAGTATTTTAGTTCTATTGATTGCCACACCTGTTTAAGCAGTTCTATTATGAATTATTGTTTATTACTTAACCTCTGAATGTTCGTCTTTGTCCCAACATCGTTGGGGTCTTCTGAAAACCCTACAAGTTTCGACTCGGTAATAGACCCCCTTTCAGGTTTTGTATAATATTCTGAACGGTGTAAATTTGCCTGGGGTTTAGAAGCGGCCTGGATTAGCCTTCGGAGTTCAAAAGTAGAACAAACAAGCCACACTGCAGCCGGGCTTCAGCAAGTGACCTGTTGGTGGCATATAACAAATGCACGCGGTTTTTGATCATGCGGGCCATACTTTGCATCATTGTTCCGGGTGATCATTTTCTATGCTGTTCAGTTCTAGGTTTTACCAGGGGTTAAGTCTGTCCGAAAAATTGTGGAAAAGAGCTTTGGGCTACTTTTTAAGAATAACTTCCGCAAACTGTCCCAGATAAATACATAACAGATGCCTTTAATTACTTTTCTACTGAAAATTGAAATAATTATAATATTGGCAGTAGCAATTGTCAATTATCAGCGGCCCTAACTTTACGTATGGTTCAGTGTTATTGCTATACTTACTTTAAGTTCAGGTCATACATTTGGATGGAAAGAAATAAGCCGAAAAACGGCCAAATAAGACTACATCTATACGTTGTACGATAACGGCGTCACTTTAGTGCTGAAGTGGGTTCATAAATACAAACATGTCAGCCTGTAGATTATGCAGCTCACCAGTGAAAACTTGTAAAAAATTATACACTAGTGAAAATCAGACCAAAGATAAAACTAGTGAAGTTACTGGTACGCACAAATAACAACCACAACCATTTATATTCGGTCACCGAGTACAACTCACCGAAAAGCATGCCAAAAAAGGTTTTCTGTGGAGCCAGTGGTCTTCTGTGAACACTCTTTGGGCGAAGTAAAGGACAAAACATCATGATCATTCTCAAGAAATCTGCCAAACATTCAGTCGAGTTTTGTTCTATTTAAAATACTTAAGCTCCATAATAAAAGACTGAGAGCAATGATATTGCTCGCAAACGTAACTGCATCTTGCTTTCACGTAGCACGACATGACATATTAAAACTGTAATCAGCTTTTCACCGAGTCTTAAGTATGTTACCAAGCCAACACAATGAGAAGGAAAGCATTTACAAGTAAAGTATGATTTTTTATGATAATTTGACTGTTTTGTTCATAGGATTTCATAATTAAAGCTTAAAGGTATACCACACTTACTATACATGTATATGAATTTAGTGATGTAAAATTAGTAACAATAGGTAACTACTTTGCAATAAAAACGCTGTAAATATTTAAAAAAATGTCTTCTAAACAGTTTCTGTCATATATGTGCATATTAATATATGCCTACAAAAAATATTTTAAAATTAATTTTATGTGATGCTTATAATGAGATGTTGGTACCTTTTTGGTCAAGTGTTTTCCCGATTCTGTATCAATAAGTATTCCTAAGTCGGCCATAAGGAACGCTAGATGCTTTTTTCTGTGTGCTTCCAGGATAACTTCAGTAAGGGAGGCAGATGCCTTCTGGGAAGCCTACAAAAAACAACAAAATATCATTGCATTAACACATATTAAAACAGTATTTTCCTTTTTATATGTTTCTTACATCATCGTGTGTTTTGGTAAAAACATACAAGAACTCATAAATTGAATAAAATATTCAAAAACAAAGTTTACAATTTGAGCACTGTACATGTACAAGTCATGTTTGTGTTACGGTCAATGGAGCAAGAAATGGAGCCCTTAGTTAAGTAAGGTTATAAAATACGCTGTTTGTTTAAAACATGTTCTGCTAGTGCAGTTTTGACACTCTCTTTTAAGTTGATGTCTGTTTTATCACGTAATAAATCAAATAAGGATGGTCCAACGATTATGGGTTGACGCTAATTTTTGTCTGTTATCAAAACCCAGTCAAATTAACGAAGTTTTTCGTATTTTACAGTAACTACGTAATTTCGGGGTTTCGTTTATAACCGGCCCCGTTATAACGATGTAAATTGACCGGTTTCTTGTCACTTCGTTATATCGGGGTTCCACTGTATCATCACAAAATCGGGTTTTCGGTAATGAGAATAAAGTAAATGATCATACACAGCAATTTTTCTAAGATAAAAACAAAATTCTCCCAACCCATTTACAAGGAATCTACAGACACGGTTTAGGAGAACTCAGCAATTTGTCATATGGCGTACTTGGGGCTGAAATGGTTGACGGACTTAAAGCACCGAAGTCTAAACATATCCAAGGATTTTCTTAAGTCCTTGAACTGAAACAAAAATCAAATTCAGAACCTTGTGGAATTTCCAGCACCGTACAAATCCTAACCTGATGTTTCTTGAACAGTACCTGAATAATCTCTTCGGCATCATGGATGTCTCCTGGAATGTCTGACAGCGCATTAAATATCTGTGCTGAGTTGTCCAGAGTTAGCAGGTTGTCCTCCTACGGACAAGAAGAAATGGGGAACGAAATTGAAAATGAGCATTATAAAACTGAAATTTCTTTTAGCGGTTTACAAATCGAGGCCTCCGGAATCATTTGGAGTGCAGATAGACTACGCCAATAGCTTACATGTAGTCGTTTTTTGAGCTCTGTTTCTTCATGTACTCTGCCTTTCTTAAGCCCCATTTTATTTTCTGTTAGTATTTGTTTAGTACTTCTTTTGGGAAAAAAAAGTAACGAACTATAAATTACTGATTGAAACAACTGAAAGTTTAAGAGAATTACCTCTGAGCTAATGCGACCCTTGAAGTTGTCGTCGATCGAAAGATTGTTTTGTACTGCTATCAATTCAAATCCAACTTCAAATCAGTACAACAGAGCAGCAGAACTATCACACTATGAAGCGCGCGAACACGTTTCAGCACGTCACGTTATCAGTGACGTATAAACAATGGACTTATTGATAGAGCCGCCATTCTAACCACTTAAATTGAAGCCGTTTCGAAAACTTACACTAATAAAATAACATTTAACTGTTGTAACTGTTAATTAAGACCACATCGTTCTACAGCAATGTTATTTGAGCTCCAAAGCTACGATACAATTTGAGTGCCATCCGCCTGTCCCACTGTTTCTTAATCACAATCACTAGCAGAAAAAGACACATCTCCAGAGAAAAAAAATCATCTACATACTGTTCACCTTCTCCAAATGTGTTGAAAGAATTTGTTGTTTCGTTTTGTGAAAAGCGTAGAACAGAAAAGACTGCAACAAAGCATCAAAACCACGTTGTTTAAAACTGACACGTTCAACGCAAAAAGAATGTTCTCTTCAGACACAAAGTCGATTTTAAACTGTTGTGTGTGATTGACGGAGATCTAATACCAAACTCCAGAAAGTAATTCAACGATTGCACAGCAATAAAACCAGTGGAACCTTAACATTCACTCAAGTTTCATTACTGACTTGTACCTTCAGTTTAAGCATCCCAAGCGTTATCCTAAACAACGTGATCGAGCCTTCGTAGAAGAATATGTCCCAGACTCGAAGTAGTACCTAACAAGGAAAATAAATAAGCTGGAAAGTTATCAACTTTTACAGACTACATGTACTGTATACATCTACAGCTATTTGGAGCAGGTGAAATCAATTGAAAATAACAATATATGCAATAGGAAAACTGTAATACAAGGCTCTCAAAAAAACATTGTGAAACCTTAGTTCTTGCACTATACAACTACGATCTCCATCGATCCGCAAATCCGGCAGCTGCTGTTGTTTCGACATTTTTCTACTGGCTGGCTTAAGCATTTGAGACTAACTACACTGTACCACGAGCCTTAAAAAACTGTCTCTTTCCGTGTGGTTCAAGAAACTAACAAACCTAAGCTGACCTTAAGTCCAACATCTCTAAAAACGTTAATTATTTGATGTTATCTAGAGGAAGAGAAAGAAAGCGAGGTCATCTATGAAGGGACTAAACTTAACGCGGATCTGTTTGACTTACCAATAATAACATAAACAAAAAGAAAAGGATCACGATGTCATCTTCAATCAGCAACAAAAAAAGCTTTTGATTCGGTTGTGTAGGGCAAAGCCATGACTCCAGCAGGGCTTAAAATAACGGCCGGTCAACGGACAATGTCCGGCCAGAATTGTGACTTGACCGGACAAAACGCTCCATTGCCGGTCATGTTGACCGGTCACGTATATTTTTTTAAAAAAACTGTAACTTTGCATTATGGAAAAACGTTTGACAAAGCAGCTACGAGTAATGTATTCAGTAAGTTTCGATTTTCAGTTTGTTTAAGATACAATTAAAAGGGTATTGGTAAAATTCAATCGTTGTTATTTAAGTAGCTATGCCTGTCTGAAGGCCAGAAAAGATATCAATCATAAATTTGTTTGGACACAAGGAGGAAAGATTTTCTTGAGGAAGGATGACAGATCCACTGCCATTCACATCAAGACAGAGGGAGTACTTCAGCGTTTATATGCAAGAGCTGGAGTTGTATTCCCTGCCAGGCCAAATGCTGCAATAAATGAAAGAAGATAAGTGTCCTAAATGTCTAAAAATAGTAAATGACAATATGAGAGCAATACTGTGTGATAATTGTAATTTTTGGTATCATCTCAAATGCTCTCTATTGTCAGTTAAACAATATAATCATTATTCCAAAACTGCTGAGCTCTGGCTATGCAGACAGTGTATGAGTACTGTTTTTCCTTTTGGAAATTTAAGTACATCAGAATTAACCAAGTTGTCATTTAATTCAGACACTGATTGTCTGTGCTCTGAACAAATTTCTAAACTTAGGCTTGATTCATTACCTTGTATTGAGGTCTGTGAGAATCTAAGTAATATCCCTAGCCTGAATGATATTGATTCTGACCAGTGTTTACCACCACTTACTAATTTCAAGTATTATTCTGTTCACGATTTTCATTCCAACAATGATGTTCGAGACCTTTTTCACTCTCAACAATCACTTTCAACTCTGCATTGGAACATTAGAAGTCTCTCTAGCAATATTGATCACCTAAGGCAATTATTATTTGAGCTAAACCATTCGTTTTCACTAATTGGTATTTCTGAGACCAAACTTATTAGTAACAGAGAAAATATCATTAATATCAATATTGGTGGATACAATTTCATTTCTCAGCCTTCTCTCTCAAATGCTGGTGGGGTAGGCCTCTATGTTAAACAAAATATGTCATATACTAAAATAGAAAATCTCACAACTTCAACATCAGATTTTGAAGGTTTATGGATTGAATTACATAATAACAAGCAAAGGAATGTTGTTTGTGGAATAATTT